>JAPMOB010206439.1:0-31422 GCA_029875015.1 Lepomis gibbosus | reverse complement strand
TGGATGGATGGATGGATGGATGGATGGATGGATGGATGGATGGATGGATGGATGGATGGATGGATGGATGGATGGATAAAGTAGTGCTGTCAAAAATGTTCACGCACTTTTATTTTGTAGGCACAATCACCTAAGAGGAAGTGATTATGTGAGTAACTTTTGCTGTCATGACTGAGATCTATTTCAGCACCAGCCACTATAATGGCACCTATTGCCGACCACTGTTGTAAAGTGTGCTATATAACATGTTAATAGCTTTAGAGAGGTGGACAGAGCAAGGCTAGCTGTTTCTAGTACTCTAATCGCCCCATTTAGCATTTATAAGCACTATATAAAATGCAAAGAATGAGTGAATACAACACTATAATTTTGTCGTAGGGCTACACAGACAACATTTTTAACTGTTTCTTTACAACTGTATTTTACTATATTTTCATTCATTATCCGTTTACACCAACCACCATTTACAGTGTCCACAGGATGAGTTATAGTTGGTGACCAATACATTAATAAACACTTCTATCTTCATTATGATGTGTTACAAACCATTTCTTATTCATTTATTGGGTATAAACAGTTTATAAATGCTAAATAGGAGAAAGTAAAGAGTTAGCACTGTTTTTCTCTGTTTCCATTTTTATTCTAAGCTAGGATTATAGCTTCGTATCTTTAGTCCCACACAGACATTAGATTAACCCTTTCATCTAACTCTCAGAAAAGAAAAAAATATATATATGCTAATTTCCTAAAATGTTAAAACTTCCCCTATAACGGAAACACAACAATAAACAATGTGGTAAATGTGGCTCTTATTGTGGCCATCTCAGCGGTACCAGGCAAATTTAAATTACACTGTTATATATATTAGTTTTTATTACTATATAATTAGATATTTGTGTCAATGTTGATGTCCACATTATGGTCAAATGAGGAAAGATAGGAATAGATACTCATACTAGATTTATTATTGTCATTTGTCATTTAGCATGATATTAATCATTGGGCTCCCTTATTGGCATTACTCAATTTGACTCTACTGTATTTTCAACAAGCATTAAAATTATCTGGTTTTCTCCAAAATCGTTTGACAAGCACATAAACCTGATTTGTTACCAAAAAGAATATTAAAAGGCTATCCCCATTTACTGATCTCTCTGTGACCAAAATAGCTTGGCTCCGGCTTATACTTGAGTATAAATAGATTATAGCTACAAGCAAAAAAACAACAGCAAAATCCTTCTACAGACATCAAGGCAACATGCGGTAATTAGGTACTTATATCTCTTATACTGACTATTTTAATAAAAATATGATGATTTTTACCATTAGTTTGTGGTCATTTGTTGTTATTTTGTTCACTGTCCCAAAGATCACTTAAGTGTATGAGTGGATTTTGCTGTGTTTCTTCCTTTTACTTGTAGTTTGTATTTTCACACACGTAAATGTTAGATTTGATCAATAGGTTTGTTAAAGCTTGTTAACGAATTGTGTCTTAAAAATATGTTTTAAAAAATGAGGTGAAAGTTTTAGTTGGTCACCATCAAATTGAAAAATGGAAAGTTTCTTACTAAAATATTATGAAATATACTTAAAACATAGTAATGATGATGAAAAAACTGGACAAATTGTAAAGAATCAAAAAATTACAAATAAACGTCCATCCTTTACTTTCAACGCTTTGCGTAACTACGCAACCAGTGCGACTCCTTGCAGCTTTCATTGGCTGTCTCTATCTTTCTCAAATACATCCTCACCTGCCCTGGTTGATGGCGGTGGGGTCGGCCCCTGAGCAGATATCCTCCATGACGTAGGGGTTCTGCTCACAGCTGACATTGAGCGTGGTATAGTTGGGTTTACACACAGTAAGGAAGTAGGGTGTTGGGTAACCTGTCATCAGTTGGAGGACGTCGGTGATGAGGGCCGTGGCACAAAGACCGAAGGCGTGAACGCCTGAGGACAGAGGAGAATGTAAACGTTGGCAAAGAAGATGAACATACAGACAGAGGCATACATTTATTTATTTATTTCAGGTTTATTTAACAGGGACAATGCACACTTATTATACATAAATAATTGTATGATGTGCCAGAATAAGCCAAAAGGCTATTTTACATCTGCTGTCTCTGATATACTACTGATATCATTGTTAGATGTGCTGTACAGAGCCAATACAGGCAAGCAATGATATCAGAAGTCTAAAACATTACAGTCAGCTTTTGAAACACATTTTTTTTGTTGATAGACACATTGTATACAATTCACAATTACACTGATAGTAGCAGTTGCTTTAATGTTTGCTGTCTGTAAGACATACAGACATGCATACACATTTAAAACAACAGAGCTACAAAGTTGTATTTTTTTATTTTTAAAATCAGTAACTTATGATTTTTTATTATTGGGTATTCTACTTTGCAACATTTTTTAGTCACATCCACTGCAATGTGAAAAAGTCAAGACAATCCGTGTAAAAAAAAAAAAGAACAAAAGGAAGGCGCCAAATCAGCAGCTGCAGCAGGGAGAAACCAAAGCTCCATGTCTTCAGAGGTGATACTCCACCCAAACATATTGATCGTGTACGGTCACTGGCCGAGTGTAAGTGTGCGTATGAGGAGAGTGGTCCCATTCAGGCCTAGCAGTTTGGGAACAGTGCATAAATGCACGCAAATGCAATACAATTAAGGCTGACATTGTTATGGGCCATAGTTAAGATTAGTATCTCTGTATAAGAAAAACATTTACTAAGGGCTGTTGCAGTGAAGTAATTTCCCCCGCGGTGATATGTTGTGGCTCAACTGCGCAGTAAAGTGTTTTATACGGAAGCCCTAAAAGGCCATCAATTCAAACATTTCTTTTCTCCGTTTTCCAGTGATAATGGGATATTTTTCTTGTGATCTCGAGATAACGACTGTTGTTTTCCTGTGATAACGGGATAATTTTCTCTAATCTGGACATAACAAAACAGTATTAACACAGTGGTTTAATGGTAATTTCACTCTTGAGTGTTAGTGTCACTAGTTAGCTCAGTTGATAGAGCACAGGATTCATACACTTCAAGTTGTGGGTTTGATCTTCACAGAAGAACTTTTTTTCTTATTTATCTTTTTCATAGTCCTCTTCAACAGAGTTCTTATGGAGAGACTTTTTGCACACTTGCCCTCAGTATTACAACATTAGTCCAACATCATCGAGCCTGCTAGCCAACATGCTAATACAAAGTTAGCTAGCTTGCAAACTAAACATTCAAACAAGATACAACACAGCAACACATACAGCTTCCAAATTTGAAGTCTGGTCACGTACAGCTTATGGCGAATTGAACCGTTAACGGAGCTAATTTATTTGTGGAATTTATGAAGCACTAAAGCAGGCTGTATAATTTATGTGGCTTAATAATGCACACAGTGTCCATAGCTATGTTTGTGTAATATTTTTCATTTTTGTGTAATTGTGAGGTGGTTCTTTAAATATGACTGATCATCAATTCTACCCACGGGCCGCAAATGTTCATCTAAATGTTGCTCTGTGGAGAAGCTGAGCAATTTTGCCTTATCTTGCAAATGAGTCATAAGGAAAACCTGCAGAAATGGGCATCAGTCAGTTACCCAACTTTCAAACCAGTGTACAGAAAGAAAAAAAACCTGTGTACCAACGAAGCGGACAGCTCTGCGGATGAAGGAGTTGAAGTTGCAGCCAGCAGCGTTGATGTTGGCCTCGGCCCCGGCGCCACTCTTCCTCCGAGACAGACAGCAGAACAGGATGGCCTCTCCGATCATTATCTGTTAATACAACAACACACCTGTCACAAATGTTTGTATGCAGAAGTGAATGACAAGGGTGTGATTTCTAGGGCTGGACTCGAATGTTCAAATATTCGATCGTTCAATTTTTAATTTTAGGGTTTGAATATTGAGTTTTTCATCGAGCAGCAGTTCAACAGCAGTGAACGTAATGCTCCACTTCACATCAAAGCACTTTAAACTCATTGACGACAATGGCAGTGTGACAGTTATGGGGTTTGTTCATTTTACAGGTTGATTTTCCGCTTGCCAATACTGTTTTGTGCGCTTGTATCATGAGTGTGTGCCTGGTTTTCAATTCAGCACTTGGTAGCTCACGAGAAACATCCTGCAAGGACAGGAAAGCCTCAGGTCTTCTGCTCCACAAGCTCCTGGGTGACGGATCTCTGAGAAAGAATGTTTTATCAGCAGTCTGAATCTATTGATGTCTGAGGGTAAAAAACAAAATAAAAAGCTGTCTGATGTGTATCAGAGGGAGCTGTGAGATGTGCGGTGCTCAGGTCAGTGTTGCAGAGTTGAGTTTTCCCTCATCATGCTGGTGAGACAGCTCTGCTGCACATCTCTATCTTGGTTTCATATAGTTAGCTTCTGGGAACACACTGGTTTCAAGCTCCTTGTGTCTCTTCTGCCTTCATGTAATGCATAGTCATTTTTCCATGTATCTTGCTATGGAATCAGTCATTCACTGGTAATGGGTTGGGCGTCCCTGTGAACTAAGAAGAGTGCTGGAGTTGTTTATTTCTGTTTATTTTCAGTTCAAGGTGAAGAATGACTCAGCAAATGTGATTTGGGTGGGAGAGAGCTCAATGTTTAATTCCGAGCTTGGAGGGTTGTAGTTGGCTCCCCATAGACTTACTCTGTAACTGGATCAGTGGAGGACAAGAGAAGTATGGGGCCTATAGCCCCTTTTCTTCCGCATGATACTAGCTTGAATTGCCTTTTTTAGTTTTTCATTGGGAAAAGTTGTACCTGCTGGTGTCCCAATCAGTCACATAGCCCCAAAAACAAGTAAAACTGTTTTTTTGTATTTTATTCAACCATCTATTTTCTATCATTTTTGTATGTAGCATTTACTTTTGTCAGTATCGTAAAGGGCCAAAGCCCTGGGATTTACTGTTTTCAAGGTGGGTTAATTATTACACAGATGGAATAATTAAAGGATCATTTTCCATATAGAAACTGAAACGTTACTTTAAAAATATTGCCTGTTCATGTAAGTACTACTGTCGAAAAGAGTTTTTCAAGAATCAAGAAACTTTGTCACTGTAGGCATCCAATGAAAATTAGTTTGACGGCTCTCAGTGACCAGCGTCATCAGCAGGAGGATAAAAATAGATAAGGAAACAATATAATAAAAATCAATGTAAGTATATAATAGTATAAGTTTAAATATGAATATGAAAAGGGAGGCACATGGAATGCAGGTCAGACAGGAGAGTGGAAACTGTCAATCACTATAAAATATATTGCACAGTAAAAAAATATATAGCACAAAACAGTAAAAAGTAGAGACGCGAGATGGATGTTATATACCCTATGTGCATGTGCTGTTTGTAATAAAGTATGCATTAGCAGCAGATACATAAATTAGTCTATTATTTATTTATTGTTAAAGTTATTTAAATTTTATTATTCTATATATAGATATTTTTAAGTCTATAACTTCTGGATTGGGGTGATGGAAGCTACAGCTTTGGGAAAAAGCTGTTCCTCACTCTGGTTGTTTAGGCTCTGTATCTCTTCCCAGATGACAAGGGGACAAATAAGCTGACATGGGTGGGTTGGGTCCTAGCTGATGTTGCTAGCCCTCTTGTGTAGACGACTTGCAGTCCCGCTTTCCAGGGTTGGGAGCGCAGTTCCCGCCATCTTTTGTGCAGCTCTTACCACACGGCCAAGTCTTTGCGGTTCTTTGCAGTGCTGCTGGCATACCACACTGTGGCGCAGTGGAAGATGATACTCTCTGTGGCGCTTCTGTAAAAGATTATTAGGAGCTGAGAGGGAAGTTTAGCCTGTTTAAGTTTTCTTTTCTAAGAAGAAGAGCCTCTGTTGAGCTTTCTTCACCAGATGGGAGGTGTTGAGGGACCATGAGAGATATTTTGTGAATTGGAGTCTCAGGAACTTGATGACATTGACACTCTCCACCTGCTCACCATTTATGTGGTATGTTTGTGAGAAAGTCCACAATCCAAAAGCAGAGTGAAGTGGTTAGTCCCAGGATAATAAGTTTGAGTGCTAGTTTATTAGAGATTATAGTGTTGAAAGCTGAACCGACATCCTGACCTATGTTTTTTTGGATGCTCCAGGTGGGACAGGGAGTGGGACAATGGAAACTGCATCTCCTGTGGATCTGTTGCCTCAACACGCAAACTGGTGTTTGTCCAAATCAATGTGGATGATGGTCTTCATATGTGATAGTACAAGTCTGTCAAAACTCTTAAGAACCGGTGTCGGTGCAGAAGTCATTTAGGTCTAAATGCTGTTTTAAAACAGGTGGGGACTGCAGCATGCTGAACGAAAGATACGGTTGAACAACCTGCAAGTTGGTCAGCACATGATTTCAGTGAACTGCCTGACACCCTGTTTGGTCCTGCTGCTTTGGTGATGTCATTTCTACTCATAGTTCCCATCCCACCCGGTGCTGCTGAAGCTTGAGTGCATGCTCCTCCTCTGTGTGTGGTGTGACATGAGCTCCCACTCTAGAGCTTTCGTTGTCAAAGCATGCGGAGTGTAGTGTCATGGATGATCTGTGAGGTGCTGCTAGTGTGTCACCTAAGCTGAAAGCAGCATCACGTGCTTTGAGCAGAGACCCTACACTTCAGTCCATGGTTTTGGGTTTGGAAACACCTTTATTGTTTTGGTGGTGACTACTGTCTCAGTACAGAGTCTATGTAAGCCAAGACAGATGAGGTGTATTCCTCTAAGTCTGCTCCCTGTGCACACTTTCCAGTCTGTGTTTTCAAAGCAGTTCTGCAGTGATAAGGTGGCCTCCTCATTGCTACCTCCTCACAGGTATGTAAACAGCTGTGATAAAGATGACAGTAAACTCTCAACAGAAAAAAGGGTCTGCATTTCTGTACCAGGTATTCTTAGTCAGGGGAACAGTGTGTCCCTTTAAGATCCGGAGCGGTACACCAGTAATTGTTCACATACTGTGACATCCCTATCTCTTTCAGCTGCAGGGATATCTATCTTTTTGTGTTCTATGTTGCAGATGCCAGTAGGTGTGGTTAAGATTCATCAGTTATTGCAGCCACCTGGACCCGGTGTCCTCCAGTATAAGAGTGCGTCTCATGTTCTGCACTGGGGGCTAGAGGAGGAGGGAAACTCTGTTCCCTATGCTCCATGCTTCTTATTTTTTGTTTCCTTCACCATACAACACTCCACCCACTTTTCTTTCAAGCATACCTACCTGCTGACATGACTGACCTATTTATTATCTCACTTCATAGGATTATTTGAATATTAAGTTGTTTCTGTTTGCTTCAAAATAAAAGTAATGGTACCTTTACTGCAGTTTTGTGTCATCGTACTGTTGTTTTGAGCTAGCTGTGACACATACAAACATACATCTTCACCTTTAAGCTTACTGGTATCTGCAGTTGTGTCTGCTCTGTGAACAGTGCGGCTTGCTGACTCGATAGCTACATAGGGAAATGTGCTGTCCAGCCAAGACTCTTTAATGATGTCACACAGCTGTCCATGTTGTTTGAAGTAATCCTCAGTCATAATTCATCCATCCTGTTGACGTGTGACCTGCAGCTGGCGAGGAAGAGACTCGGTAGGGCTGGGGTATGTGTGTTAGCCTGTGACTTTTACTCGCAGGCCAGCTTTCTTGCCTCGCCGGATCTCTCATGGAATAGAGTTAGCGCTTTCCTTTTCCGATTTTAAGAACTTCTCCTCAGAGCTACTGTACGTTGCTCACCGAACACTTGAAGTAGTAGACTTAACACACACAATATAACACAGGTGTTGCTCTTTGACTCAGACCACCAAGCCGCTTCTTCCGCACGCGCTGCATGCATCTTGCATCTAAACTCATGGCTGGCTCATGGTGGGAATTGTTGGGTCCGGGTAAATAATATTACAAATAGTACTGTCTAGACCGTTTAGAAAAGTGCAATGAAAAAACTTCTGCTATAGAACTGAAATAAAATATGTCTGATTTCTGGGTCTGTCTTGGGGTAAAATTACGTCCTCTAATGATAGGCACTTCAGACTTTCACCTTCTTGGTTTCAATAATAACCATGTGGTTCAAGTCAGGGAACAATCGCTGTCATGGTTAAAAGAAACCTACACTCAATATTCAATCACATGAATTGTACATTTAGATACATTTAGATTTCAGTGGCCTTTTATTGTGGCCAGTCTAAGGTCTTTTATTGTGGCCAGCCTAAGGCACACCTGTGCAATCCCCATGCTGTCTGATCAGCATCTTGATATGCCACACCTGTGAGTGCTCATTAACAGATTTTGTGAACAATATTTGAGAGAAATAGGCCTTTTGTGTACATGGAGAAAGTCTTTGAGTTCAGCTCGTGATGAAAGGGGGCAAAAAGAAAAGTGTTGCGTTTATAATTTTGTTCAGTCTAATTCACTCTGTAAATGCCAGAGGGTCTATTTCCTTGTGTGAAATCCTTCTAAAATTAGATTAGTGTCATGGTTTTTTGTGTCTAATTTCTGTTGCTTATCCTTACCGTGATGGCGGGTCCAGCGAAGGCCAGGCTGAGCAGCATCAGCAGTGGGATGACCTCGTGGTTGGGGTCGATGTAGGGAAGGCTCAGGCTGCGGTCGTGGCAGTTGAAGCCAGACCTCACTGGCTTGAACACATCTGTCCACTCCAGAAAGTATAGACTGACCAAAGACGATACCAGGATGGGCAGCTATCAATGGACACGACGGGAGAAGACAGAAATAAAAAGTTACAAGAGAATTCAATGTCATAAACAGCTGAGGCAGAAGGAGATTTAACAGATTGCCAATGAATAAATAAATAGATAAGCAGGCAGTCAATGCTGCACGTCCCCATAACCCTATGGTTCAATAAGCATGCTAATTTAATTTGATAATTAGGATGAAGGCATGAGAAGTAGTGAACTGAAGGGGGTATGGTGCTGGGAGTGATGGAAGATGGCATGTGGAATTAAGTGGTTTCATAAACATCAAGTGCTCCCACTGAGCTCAGCTCAAATCTAATGTAGGAATTCAACTACACCAACAAAAAAAATGAGAAGCAGCTGGGTATTATAACTTGAGGTGATAAAATCACAAAAGACCAATCATAACACAGCAGTTCAGCAGTTCCATGAAATCAAGTTAGAGTAATAAAACTGGTGTTGATGTCTTTGTTGAGCAAATCAAAGTGCTTCAGTGGTCTGTGGAAGACAGACATGGATCAGCTCTGCAGAGGGATCGGTTGGTTATGTAAATTTCGGGTTTGGACATGCTGAACGGCTCCAGCAATTTCACTACTGACCCTGTCACAGTGTCACTGTATTGTGTGCTATGAGTTGTGTAGTGAGAGCTATTGAGCTGAGAGTGTAGACAAACTGTCTTCACCGGTGACACCAAAACCGTCAGTCTGTTTCATGAACACAGTTTTCACTAGGCCATATAATAGTTCCATGACAGGACCGATACAGACTCCAGGAGGGCACCTGTTCATTTCAAGAACAGCTAATTCACCGAGTGCATATGCAAAAAGAGATTTCTCTCTTACATGTTCACTTAGCACAACCTAGTCTTTGGTTTAATTACCTGTGTTTGACTCTTACTCTAATTGTGCACTTTATAGCTTTTAATCACCCTTTCTTTGGACGGTTTCATGATTAATAACAGTATCAATTAGATTTAGAAAATTACAGTAGGTTTTTACAATAGGTTTGAAAATTACAGTAGGTTTTTTAAAAAAAATCTGTCTTCTTTTATGATCTATCACTGCTGTACTGTACGTTACTACTTTGTTGTGTTTCTTCTTTGTAACGTGTTGCGCTTAATATTTAGTATCTTGATTCACTTATCTCATGACCTGACCTGCTTGGCCGATGGACTTTACATCAACATGATGTCAACCACATAAAAAATATGCTTCTGTGAGAGTTTTAGAAATAAAACTTCATGGTTTAACATTTTGTAATGGTGGTCTGTGGGGGAAATGCTTTGTGGGAAACAGTGGATGTTCTTTGCGGTACAGCAAATGGCCATTTTGAAGAAGTGGAAGCACGGCTGACTCTGTCACACTGTAGCTACAAGTCTTAATGTATCCATGGGACTGCCGCATTTTAGAGCTAGAACTGTGTGGGTGGTGATGGTGCAGTGGATAAGACACATGCCTTTGGTGTGAGAGAACCGGGTTCAACTCACCACTGTGACACATCCACCAATGTTGAGCAAGACAACATCTTGCTCAACTAAATGCTAAATGAATAAATGTGATGTAAACAGATCGTGAGACAGTACAGACATCAACAGTGTTGGTACATGTACTATTGCATGAGCTTCTGTTAAGTGATATGATTCTAAAGCATCAATTAATATTTTTTGCAAGCAAGGACTTTTTAAGTTGGAATGATGTTCATCCTTGACATAATATCCGCTCTCTGTACTCACAGAAACAGCACCTTTGTTTTATAACCTCCCATAAAAAACGTACAACATGGATGGAGGGAGAGGTGAACTGAAATATTACGAATTCTATGAAAGGTTGGCAACATCACCACATATCTCTTTGGGAAAACACGAGCTTCTCTGACATACAGTACATCTCACTGACACAAAAAATGGAACCCCAATAACCATTTCACACACCAACGTTCCACAGTCCTGATGTGTCAAAAATTCCTCCCCATATATTTTCTAACAGACCCCCAGGCTCTGAGGTGTATCATTAAAGTGTCCGCAGAGGACTGCAGTGAGATGCATCAGTGGGAGCTGAATGTGGCCCGCATCATGCAGCTTTAATACTCCATCCATGATTCTCTGGTACACAGCGGCAGGCGCACTGCTCACTCAGCTAATGCTAAGTAGAGCTGCGTGGTGGAGAATGGCCCCACTAGGAGCCCAACACAGGGGTATCTCTTCAAGCGAACACTCTGGCTTGGAGCTGACCCATTTATACACACACACACACACACTTGTAGGCACATATACAACCACACAGAGTGCCTCTGTTCGTAGACTTCCTTCCTTTTGTCTGTCTCACATTTCTGCTAGGGGTTACTCACTAACATACTAGTTTTCTTGTCTTGCCATCCTGACGTTCTATCATTCCCTCCTTTCTTTCTTTAGAAAGAGAGAGGTTTCAATTTTTAGTTGTTAATCACTTTATTTAACGTTAGTGGTAACCACAGGGTCACCGCAATTAGGATATTTGTACAGATGGAAGGCATTAAATAGAGAGGTTGAAGGAAGGCAACAATTAGGAAACAAAAGAATGAAAGAGGTGTGGGTAACAAAATCCTTCGTAATATTTTTAAGCTATATTCACAGCCCACAAGAGTATTTAGAGCTCTTAACTTACAGTGGCATAGAAAGTCCTAAAAAGAAGCCCAAGCTTAAGAAAGACATTCAGAACAGGTACAAGAAAGGGTGTGGTTGATGCCAGTAAAAGGTTAAAAGGTTGCTATGGCAACCGGACCAGCAGCCAGTAGCTCCTTGAAACTTCGCTACACTTTTGTTTTTATCTGTTTGTTCCAGCGTCATTGCCTAAACATGGTACACCTGTCACTGGAAGATGAAGACGGGGTTTTGGGATTAAAGAGCAGCAGACCAAGATCCACCCGGCCCAAGCGACCGGACCAGGCGTCACGGCGGGCGCGGTGATCGCTCAGAGGAGAGGAAAGAGAGCCAGGAAAGGAGCCATCTTGGCTTAGACTTAATTTTGCTCTGCTAAAGATCCAGTCTGGACAAAATGGGACTTAATTTGGAATTCAGAGACTGTTGTGCCCAGATCGTTACAGAGACCTGCCACATCAGCACTCAGCAGGTGGTCCATGTTCCGATGGACTCTGTTTTCCAAATGTCCTACTGCTTCTTGTGAAGATGAAACTTTCATTTTATCATCTGATTTCTGTTGTTTGCACTCACCCTAGATGCAAATTCAAAAAATGCACTGTGGAACGTTCTGGGTGTACACATATATGTATATAAATAACTGTATATAAGTGTGTTTTACTGTGATCTGCAAGGTAAAATTACTGTATTTGTCAATGGTGTCTGGTTGCATTGAGGAGAACACTATAACAGCTGTTTCTGGTTAGACAAAAAGGATCGTACTCTTTAATAAAATGGTCTATCCCTGAAGGGTAATTTTCATACTGCGACAATAACAATCTGAGCCTGTCAGTGGCAAAAACAAGCACTTTAGTGGACACATTGACGGGGCCCAGAAGGATTACATAGCCGCCTGTTTCGTGGCTGCTGGCTGCAGCGCTCTTACTCAATACTGGACCAATTACTGTTAGTTACACAGACAAAAACATGGGGAAATAGTGTGCAGGTTGAAAAACACCTAGGTTTCCCTTTAAGTTAAAGGTTTTATTTGGAGTTTTCTTGTATATAAAGTTTCTGTTCATATTCAGCATTTAACACCAAAACACAATGTGAATATCCATGAGCATTCCCTTCTTCATAAAACATTTTTAATAGTCTGAATCTTTAATTGTTCACAACCTTTACTAGCTAGCACTCGCCCTCATAATAAACTGTTCTGCAGGGGCTCTGAACATCAGTCACAGTTTGAGGTGCTGAGAGAAGGTCAGTCTATATAATGACGTCATACTAAATGGTGCGCAGCTCCTGCATGTTGGCGAGAGACGTGACCCATATCATGTCATAGTTTATAATCATGCCTAGTTTTAAGGGGTGCTGCAGCCCACTCAGCACGCCCACCTTCAGCATCCGTTCAAACCAGACTTTGTTTCTAGAGCTGTCACCATGGTCCCAGATCTCAGCAGTTACTTTGCGTACAACCTTATCATGACTGAGAGAAATGATGGACGAAGCTGAGAAAGTTAAAGAAACACAGAACCTGATTCCCCTTTTTTCAACAAACACCTGAACCACCTCTTCCTGTGATTCCCTCTGCCATTTTGTGTTTTGCTTACGCTAAAGTTCCCTTCCTCACTCTGACAAGGTTAAGATTAATCTAAAAAAAGACTTAATCTAAAAAAAATCAAATTAAAGAAACCCCATCCTAAATCATTTTTTGGAAGCTTTTTGAAATATGGCCTTAAATATATTTCTAACGAATGGAACTCTATCAGTGTGAATTATCACTGACCCAGCCATCTTCAAATATTTGTTTGCTGAAGAACTTCTTAATAAAATACTTAACATCACTTTAGACCTAAAACTAATTTTAAGAAAGGCTAGAAATCTTGCACAGAGGGTGGGAAGATTGATAAAAGGGTTTAAATAATTCACGCAATGCTATGTGTCATTTCTCGCAGCATCTGTGTCCTGAACACTGAAAGAAATGTGTTCACTCAGTATTTAAGTTTTCCGACTCATTTAGATAAATTTGTTATTGTTATTCTGTATGTATATATTTGTTTTTTGGTTTTGGTTTATCAATTGCATGAGAATATGTACACCGTTTGCTTTCTGTTTCTGTGTAGTGCTGCAACCAATGATTTTCACTATTGCTTCATCTGCCAACTATTCAGAAGATTAACTATAAAATGTCAAGGGTTTTTTAATAATTGTAAAAATCCAAAACCTAAAGATATTCAACTTTCAATCTTATTAAACAGAGAAAAGCAGCAAATGCTCACATTGGAGCGGTTAGAAGTATGGAACGTGTTTTTAAATAGTATTTAAAATAATACTATTAATAATATTATTAATAGTCGACTGACTAATCCATGAACCTTGGGCATTCTCTCTGGGTGCTCCGACTTCCTCCCGCAGTCCAAAGACATGCTAAGGTTAACGGCTGACTCTAAATTGCCCTTAGGTGTGAATGAGGGTGTGAATGATTGTTCTTCTCTATGTGTCAGTCCAGTGACGAACTGGCGACCTGTCCAGGGTGTACCCCTGCCCTTGACCCTGTGCGGATAACCAATTACACATAATGAATGGATGGACTAATCCATTAACCATCTAATTGTCCTGGCTTTATTTGTAAAATGAAATTTAAAAAAAGAAAAACTGCAAAAAAATCTGCAAAGAGATGCAGCTCAGAGGTAAATGCAGCGAATGGGCTTCTGATCATAACTGGAGTCAGAAATGGGGTTTGAAATATTAAAACATCTTGAATGGATAAATAAATGCATGAGGCAACATGCATTAGGGAAAGATCCTGCTCATGTGTTCCATATTGAAACCAGCTCATGCAGCCCCCCCACTGCCTGAGCTCCACACTGTCGCCCTCCTTTCTCCCCCTCCCCCTTTCCCAGGTCTGTTTTCTTGGCTCACTGTCAGCCTCCCACACTTTTCACCCAGCGTTTCAGCTTGTGCAAATAAGAAATATAGATCTGTGATGTCAGTGCTCGCATGTACACATGCTCTGTTCTTGGTAAGAAGACTATAAGGTTGTCCATGGGGCTTCCCAAGTGTCTGTGTGTATTTATCAGTGTGTGTATGTGTGTCTTTCTTACCAAAAGGTTGTGTTTTGGGGGTTTCAAGCTTCCAAAGGTGGGGTAAACTGGAGGTAGAGTGGAGTTGATCATGAAGTGAAAAAAGGACTGTACAATGTGACCTCTTATTTATGTAATATTACACAGAGTAGCAGGATGGTCAAAATGTATTTTCCTTAGTTCATCCTATGTTTCAATACATGTATTGAATGAATTTTGAATAGAAATAAATCTAAGACATTTTAAATATGTATTAGACTTTCATGAGCATGCTTTTACTGATTGTAGTAAACAAAAATGGCTGCTTCTTAAGAATAGAAACCTTTCAAAAGAGCCTAGCATCACATAGACAGAGGGACAGATGACCTTAGATCAGTTTATTTGCACAATAATAATGATACAGATACATTCAATAGAAAAGACATATTACATTGCTGGAAAGGAAGACTAAGAGTCCTCCCTTTATTTAAATAAATAAAAGAATGACATTGTCACTTATCAAAAATGAAACCGCACAGAACACCAACAATATCTATATACACAAAACACACAGGCCATGATAAACAGTTTTAAAGGAAAAGAAGAATAAAAACAACTTAAATCAAGAATAAGTGTGTACAACAAACAGAAACGTCTTGCCATACAGATCAAAGTAAAATAACAAACACAATACATTTGTTTTTGCCCCCATTCATCATGAGCTGAACTCAAAGAGCTAAGACTCTCTATGTACACAAAAGGCCTGTTTCTATCAAATATTGTTCACAAATCTGTCAGAATCTGTGTCAGTGAGCACTTCTCCTTTGCCGAGATAATCCATCCACCTCACAGGTGTGGCATATCAAGATGCTGATCAGACAGCATGGGGATTGCACAGGTGTACCTTAGGCTGGCCACAATAAAAGGCCACTCCAAAATGTGCAGTTCCCCCAGACAGCACAATGCCACAGATGTCGCAAGTTTTGAGGAAGAGTCAATTGGCATGCTGACTGCAGGAATGTCCACCAGAGCTGTTGCCCGTGAATTGAACGTTCATTTCTACCATAAGTTTCATCTTCACAATAAACAGTCTGACATCCACCCTGACCGCGTCTGAGCACCGACAATCGATGTAAAACACCGCCTCCTCTCATCTTGCCAGAGTCTTAATTAGTTAATTAATTAATTAGTCAAATTACATAAAATTAATTAACTATTTTGGCAAAAACATTTCATGGATCCAGCTTCACAAATGTATAGTTGCTGCTTTTCCTTTTAATTTATTTTTATAAAATTTACATGGATTTTACTACAAGACTAGTTTTGCGGAAATACGTGAAAATATATATATACAAAGAATTTCTTAAAAACACTGATGTTTTAAATACATTTTGTACAGAACCTGAGAAGATTCTTGGTATTATTGAAGAGAAGCTCCATTTTATTGTGTGCCATGTAATGTGGGGAACTCGTCTTGGTCTTGACTTCGTCTCAGCCACTAATATCTTGGTCTCATCTCAGTCTGATTGTTAAATTGTTTTTATAGGCCTGCATGATAACAATAATAATAATAATAATGTTTATCCGGGTGATGCAGTGGTTAGGACACAGCAAGAAGGTTGTGGGTTCAAACCCCTTTCTGTGTGAAGTTTGCATGTTGTCCATGTGGGTTCTCTCCGGGTGCTCCGGCTTCCTCCCACCGTCCAAAGACATGCAGGCTAGGTTAATTGGTGTTTCTAAAATTTTCCTTAGGTGTGAGTGTGAGTGGTTGTTTGTCTATGTGTGGCCCTGCGATGGACTGGCGACCTGTCCGGGGTGTACCCCGCCTTTCGCCCAATGTCAGCTGGGATTGGCTCCAACACCCCGCGACCCAGTACGCAGGATAAGCGGTTGACGATGGATGGATAATGTTATCACAGATGTTTTATATCTGTCACAATAAATCAAACATAGGGCTACATGCAGTAAAAATAAATAAATAATAAATCCACTGCAGCCAAAAGCATTTTTGAAAGGCATGTAACTAAAAGTTATCAATCTATATAGATTTGAAAAAAATTATGCTTGTTTACTTTCTGCAAGTGGATCGCAATGCAGGTCATTAAAAAAGATTGACTCTACTGTAAACTTTGGAATTGTTGAACTCGTTCTGCATGAATGGTTATGATTATTGACAAGTTGACAAGTAATCAGCATTAACAAATAAGAGACTTATTTATTGAGATGACATATCACTTGCGATAAATAAACATATATTGGAGTGTACATATATTAACCTGGTTGTTTTTAAGTTAATATTTTTAAAACAGCTATATGTTTCTAGAGCAGCAACATTAATGTTACCAACAGCAAAGCAACTCAGTAACTTTATCTGACATCACGAGCAGTGAGTGACATTTAGAAAGAATAGCATCAGCCTGTATCAGTCCCTCCTCCTCTCTCGCTGGCTGCAGGTAATGTTACCAGGTAGAAGGAGGAGCGGCTGGTTTGTCTCAGCCAGCAGCTGAGTTTTTAAGACTACAGACCAGTCCGTGCTCCAGACAGACAGCTTTCTATTTAGCTTGTTTTTAACATTTGCTAGCAAGCTAGCGTTAGCTGTGCTTGTATAAAACATACAGGATGAGATAGTGAGGACAGAGATGATTAAATGAATCCTTTCTACATGTTTAATGTTACCTGTGTAGGAGCCAACAGAGAGCAGGCAGAGACTGCAGCCTTATGATTTTCTTATCCATTGCGTTTCAAATTAAATCAGATTTGACGCTCGAGACGTAACGTTACGTCATAAGACCCGCTAGTCTCGATAGCAGTATTGATAAGCTTTTAAACCTTTTCGGGTTTTGAGAAGTTTTGGAACCGTTTCCTTTTGGAGCCGGGTCTCGATCCCCCATCCCTACTAATTACCATGTTAGATTTATTTGTGAATCTGTTAAATCGTTGAGTCTCAACTAATGCGCAGTTTAAATGTTACAAATACTATACTATACTACTATAAAGTATCTGCAGTCAGACTATCCAAATAAAGTGTAACCTAAAATTTTATTACAACACACGCCAACATGGGAAGTACCGTAAACTATTATTTTCCCCTTCAAGCACTCGAAACATAGAATGTGTAATTTAAACACAAACGCATCATTAATAGTGCAAAAATGACTGAGCTATCGTAGGGTTGTGCTCGGAACCTTCAATATATTTAGTCATGTACAAGATGCCATGTGGCAATACAACAAAATAAAAGTCACTATTTAGTTTGCCATCTAAAAACCTGTAAACAACCTGGTCCATTTTGAAATGTTTTAAAGCTCTTTCAAATAAGCATGCTCATAAAAGTCTAACACATAAGTCAGTCTTATTTAAAATGTCTTAGATATATGTGTATCCAATACAGTCATTAAAACAAATGATGAACTAAGAAAAACGTGTTTTAATCATCCTGCCATTCTGTGTAATATTACATAAATAGACGTCACATTGTGGTGTCCTTTTTTGATGTTATGACCTACACCCCTGTACCTCCAATTTACCCCACCTTGGAAAGCTTTGGGAAGAACACCCCAACAACACAACCTTTTGGTAAGAAAGACACACACACACACAACTACACACACACATTGAGAAATAAAGGACAAAGAACTACTCAGCAATTTAAGACCAAAATGATGATCTGAGGACGTGTTTTAAATCTTAAGAAAGAATAAAAGGCATGGAGTTCTTGTTCATCCTTACACCGCATGTTACTTGCTAGGTGATCCCTGACATCTCAAAAAAAACCCACTCTTTTTATAACCTCAGTGACCTCTAGCTCCTGTAAAAACCTGTTTTAGCTAGGAAGACACACACACACACACACACACACACACACTGAGAAATACACACAGAACTAGAACTTACTTGTTGCAGACTGTGAGACTACACAAAGCCATGCGTGTGTTTGTTGTATGTGTGTGGTGCGCTCACGCCCATTGTTATTTTCTACGCTATGTTTTTGTTCACTCTGTGCCAGTCACCAATAAGCATTACATCATTAAGAATACAACCAGTCGTCGCTATCAGTGACTGACAAGTTAGCAGCAAAATAATTCTGAAAGTTCATGTGACTGCGGTCCCACAGTTTGGAAAGTTTTTTCACTTGTTGTTAGCTTTCAACATTCTTGGATGTGGGAACGCTTCTCTTGTTCTTGTCAGGTATCTTTGGCTATGTTCAGACTGCAGGTCAAAGTGACCCAAATCCGATATTTTTTGCCAATACGTGACTCAGATCTGATCTTTTTATGACAGTGTGAACAGGCCAAGTCACATGGAATGTGATCTTTTCCAGTTTGGAAGTGGGCCACTTCCATATGTGGTCCAAATCCGAGACATATCGGATCTTTTTAAATGTGACTTGAGTCTGGACACTCAGGTTGGATTGATCCACAGTGAACCAAAAACCTTCACAAAAGCCATAATTAAGCATGTGGCTATCATCTGCTCACAAATTCCCTTTTTTACACCTGAAATCCACCAGACCGCGAGCTCTCTTCTGAGTTGCATGCATGCTGCTTGTGTCTGTGTGGACAGTGGAGAAAGAGAGAGAGAGAGAGGGAGTGAGTTGTAAGGCAGTTGCATTGTACAGCACCAGAAACCCTAATGAAAGGGACAGAAAGTTGTAACTACTTGTCATAATTTGGGAGAAATGTGACCCGTGAGAGGACAATGAAAAACGGGAGTCTCCCGTGAAAATTAGGAGGGTTAGCAACCAAGCTAACCAGAGGTAACCTCTATGCCTTGTTTACTTTTGTACAACAGTGTGCTGAGTGTGACGTGTTATTCTTCTGCGCAAGCGGGCTACTTTCAGGCCGTGTACATTTCACAATGGAGTCTGATATGGGCCACATTAAAACAATAATCTGAACTGTCAAACAAACAAAATCAGATCTGGGATAAAAATCAGAAAAATCAGAACATTAAGGCCGCAAATATGAATGTAGCCTTTGTGGCCTGGTAGCCAACAGTGCAAGACCCGGTAGGAATTATTGGTCAGAGTTTTGGTTATGTTTGGACACTTGAATTCTTTGTATTATTGGTGTATTTTTCTGGCACTTTTTAATTTTAAAAAAGTTTGAGATCCCCTGCTCAAGCCCCCACAGCTAATAATAATAATTTTGCATTTCGAATTCTAGCACATTCCACCATCTAACTGCATATCAGAATGGAACCAACATTCATACACGTGTAGGGCAATTTGGGGTTCAGTAACTTATTCAAGGACATTTCGTTATTCAGACTGGAGGAGACGGGTATCGAATCGCCGACCCACTCTAATTCCTGAGCCACATCTGCCCCTAACAATTCTTCAGTGATTACAGAGAAGACAGAACAGGGAAGAGTGCAGTTTGAATAATAGATGTGCAAAAATGGAAAGCAGGCTCCAATGCGCTACTGACGGTGGACTGGTAATTATTTTTGGTGGGTGCTGGGCCAACAACACCTGCAGTCATGGAGCTTTCTTGGCGAGTTGAGAAGTCCAAGTGGTCAATTCTAAGAAACATCAAATGTGTTATGAAGAGAACTCAAACCATGGAGCCACTGTCAAACATGGAGATCATTTAGATAAAACAATGGAAAAATGGACTACTGTTGCTAAAAACTATTTAAAACAGCAACATGCTAAGTTGAAAATCCAATTGTATTTTCAAAATATTGCAGAAAGGAAAGCAGTTGTGCTCCTGCTCTAACAATGGGCTGGTAAATACTGGTAACTAAGTCATTATTATGCTCAGTTGATCACTCTGGTGCCACACCAGAATGAATGAAGAAGAATCTATGTAAATATATACAGTGTTAAAATAATTTTATCCATGACTAGTCAACTGCTAAAATCACTCATCAGCGCCGTGGGCGACGGTCAACTGCTAGAAAATGTGATTTTAGCTAACATCACTAGATTGCCAGACTTTTCTTTTACACCCAGGTTCTAACAATTCTGCATGGTTTTTATTTACTTAAAGCAAAATCACTGAAGTATTATCAGCAAAGTATTGTAAAGGTAAATAAAAGTACTTGTTAGGCAGAATGGCCACTGTTAGTGTTATCCTATAATATTATTTGACCATTATTATTGATGCATTAACATATAGACAATATTTTAGGGTAGAGCTGGAGCTAATTTTAACTGCTTTATATACTTGTGGGTGGCTGAATCTATAAGAATGCATCATAAGTCAAGATTTGTTTTACATGTAAAAATCATAATCTGAAAAGTAACTTTAGCTGAGTAAAAAGTAAACATTTATCCCTTATATGCAGAGGTAAAGTAGTATAAAGTATCATAAAATGAAATATTGGTACAGGTACTTTGAATTTGTACTTAAGTACAGTACGTGAGTAAATGTCAAACAATCCACTACTAGCCATGTCAAATACAAAGTGCAAAGGGGCCTCTGATGAAAATCCAGAGATAAATAATATAAAGACAACAGAAAAACTTGGTGCTTCCTTGCAAAAAACGGGAAATATTTTATTGGAGCTCCTGATGCACACAAATCAACAAAAAGAGACATGTGTCAAAGTCAGTGCCTCAGGCAGAAATGATGCATATCTGCCTTCATTTGTTGAATATAAGGTGCTTCTGACTGAATGCTGTCAGTATTATTTGACTATGTGACTTAGTTGACTGGTTTTACCAACAGAATGACTGCTTGACTAACTGCCTTATAAACTAGCTGGCCGATTTCAGCCTTCTGACAGTGAAGAGCAAATCTATTGAAGGCTCATACAGCAGACAGCACAGCCACAATGGAGGAACAGCAGAGTGATAAATCACAGAGTAGAATGTCTTAGTGTTCCTTACTCTCTCTGTCTCTGAAAAGCCTCTGCTCCTCTGGGACAGTTCAGCTCAGCAGTGATGCTCCATTGCCCTACATCTGCTAACACTCACTGCCAGCCTCCTCTCTGTGTCTCATTCTCTTTGTCCCGCCTTCACTCCCTCTTTATGTCCCATGCAAAGACTATGTTGCTGTTTTGTCTCACTATCAGCCTCCTTTCTTTCATGCAGACTGGATCTCTGGCAATGTCCTCCCTCTTCCCTCTGTCTGCCTGTTCTGGAGTCATCTAATATGATACAGATAATATTGTAGCAGCAAATAAAAAAACATTGCAAAAGTCAAGACCCCAGAAGATCCCCGGCTCCTACAGAGTATCCTTTGGCAGGATACTGAACCCCAAATTCAGGTATGTGATTGGCAAAGGGCAAAGAAGCAGGAAAATATACTGAGTTAAAGAAACTGTTATATTCTTCAGGAAACTCAGATAAAATAGCTGAGCAGTCTCTGTCTGTTGATAAACTGTAGGAAAAAGTTTGACATTTCAACTCTTTGTTTGCCTGTCTATTGATGAGGAGTGCAGAGCGACCCCGCGGATTAAAGCCGTATGAAAAGGCCTTATATAAACCCTGTAAGAACAATTCACAAGAAATTGTTTAATAACGTGCCAAACCCTTTAACATAAGGACGACTTAAAAAGCAACCATTCACACAGAAAAGTGTAGCCTATATAGCCTATAGGGTGCAAACTGCGGGGTAGCTTAGCTCCCTTAAATGAGACATCAGCTCCCTTGAACGCATGATTTGTGATATTTTGGGGGGGTCTCTAAAAAGTGGTTCAATCCCTGAACCACTTCAACCTCTTTCTCATCCCTTCCATAATCCTGACGCTTCACTAACAACCTGAACACACATACATCCTTCCATCCCAGCATAATTTCTTCTTGACTGGTTCCAACTTCTTCTATCCCATCTCCTTTGGCCTCATCAGATCCTCCACCTTGATACCAGCTAGCATTTCTTCCTGTCTTTTCCCCTCCCTTCCAAAAGTGTGGACAAGAGAGGACCACTAGACAACATTCTCACCACCTTCTTCACTGCCAACATACAGTCAACACCCTGACTTCAGCATTTCAAGAGCTTGGAGTCCCTCTCTCGCCAGAGAGAACAGAAGGCCCCAGTGGATCACTGGAATTTCTTGGTATCCCTCTTGACTTATCACTCCAAGCATCCTTGTCTTCCGTGAAAATCCACCGGATTTACTTACTCATGTCTAATTTCCTTCTGGCCAACCAATGCTCCAAATGCCAAATTCTCTCACTGTTAGGCCACTTCAACTACATCACCCGTATCACCCGTGCTCCATGACATAACGCAATTCATGCAAAGCCTATAGGCTCAGCTTTATTAATCTGACAAAAAGGTTTGAATATTTCTGTCTTGAGTTGCATGTAAGGGTTAAAATAACTCCCAACTCCACATCTAATGCAGAAATGCTGCAGTACTTTTAAAGCTCAACAACGTTTAGCTCCAACCCGAAAATGAGACCAGCAGCAGAATATAGGAAAACGTTACATTCAACAAATAACTGTGGCCTCCTGTCGTTCCCCAGTTGCTGGTGCCGCATACTGAAGCCCCAGATTCACAACTATGAAGTTGATCAGGTTCAAACGTTGATCTGACATGAATCAAAGTTTAACTGAGCAACTCAGTGAGTTGATCAGCTGATCACTTCTCTAGAGAAGAGTCGCCACTCTGGTGGCCCTTGTTGAGTGATTTATCTTTTTTTCTCACAAACTATCTTTATCTGAATAAAGACACACAAAGCAACCAGAAAACAACTACTTTTAATTTTAGGGATGTAACACTTACAAGATACAGCTGATATCCCACTGCAGATATCTGTAGTTTTAACCAGCAACAGGTTGGAGCAACATGTTGGAGCTAAAAATAAGAAGCTACCTGTATGTTTTCCATTGCTATGTGCTAATAAAAAAAGAGTGACGATAGATTAAAGTTTACACAATAGATTTGTTAGCATTGGAATACTGAATCCGGGTATATTCCTGACGGAAACCTGATCTGCTGATGTAGGATGGCAGTGAGATGTTGCGGCGGAGCTCATACTGTAAACAGGAACTTTGTTTCCTCGGCATTAGCGCAAACAATACACTATTAGGCTGCAACCTGAGTATCTAGCAAATCTCACAGCAATGTGGCAGAACAGAATGTGCCACACACACATTTTCATTAGTAAAAACAAAAGAAAATATATTTTTTGAGACAAGACGAAAGTAGCATCCCATCCCTATTACACAATAAAAGTCATATGAGCTGAAAATAAGTTAAGTTACTGGTTTGGATGACATATCATACACCTAAAGCCAAGATCATAATGGCCTGATTCAAAAGACATGGAGCTTCAACAATAACATCAGACCCAAGCCTGAAAGACTAGCTTGTTTTCTCGCTTGGTTTGACATCATCTACAAGGTGATCTTCGACAGACACCATAGCTTTTAACATTATTGACCCAAAGAAGTCTGTCTCTGGCCCCTTCTGGCCTGATCACCTTTATACATCTTGCAAAACACAAACTATGGTTTATCAAGGTTAAACATGTAGTCTGACATGATACTAGGGCGGGCCAGAATATCATTTATTGACCTTTGAAGCTCGGCAGCCGGCGGGCAGTGGGTGTGAGATCTGCTCAATGGTCGCATTACCGCGATAGTTTAGACATCTATTGAGAGGCAGGTTGTTTTTATTAAGAATGCCCAAGACATAGTGGTAATGAAATGTGTGAGGGAGAATCCGAGGGTGGAGAGATATCAGCGGTCACTAATGTCTGTGTGTGAGAGAGAGAGAAAATGAGAGAGCTCCCTTTCTTTATTAAGCGTAGGCTAACTAACTAACTAATACAGCAAGTTATTATTACCAAAACTATGTTGCCGCTTGGCTAGTAGACCAAAGTGCAGAACTAAGAGAGGGAGGCCACTGAAATAAAAGAGGAATATATATTCCCAGATTGAAAGGATCGGATATTGAGTTGGGGAAGAGCGACGCAGACTGAAAGACTAGATGCTGCAGAACCGGGTTGGTGGCTGCTGTGCAGAGCAGGGGGAACCGTAGGTGAGAGCCCAGAGTGTGAGAGGCTGAGCTGAGGAGGTCCAGAACAGAATACAGGAATAGTTTATCTGGGCGAGGGTCCAAGGAAAAGCCGAAGGGATGAGCGCTATTTCCGGTAGCGTCACTAAAAACGTTATTATGCAAATGTGTTTTATATTATAAATATGTATTTAAATGTATTCATTATTTTTGTTTGTTGTAGACTACAGTTTACTGATCAACAAATGCAGGCAATTTGACTGTTTTGATCTGCAATGAAATTAAGCAATTGTAAAAATAAAACCCATAACTGCCACAGTGCCTTGTCATCACTAAGTTTAAAGTGCTCCCACACACCCATTTTGTGTTCCTTTTGCTGTGAACTGGAGCATTACATTCACTGCTGTGATCAGAGGTCAGGCGTGCAAGACCCCCTGCAATATGAAAATCGAATGCGTACCCTAACATAGAATATTCAGATATTTGAATATTCGGGTGCAGCCCCACATGACACTCTGCCAAGTCACAGCAGAACCATGATCACCTAAATAGACGATGTTGTGTGTCAGAAAAGAGGCTGTAATACCATCAGCATAAGAGATCAGCAAATAAAATGGTCCTCAGGTAAAAGAACACAGCGTCAACCTTTTCTGAAGGTGCACCATACTCTTTATCCTTCAGCTAATGGCCATGTCCCTCCCTACAATTCCACATGATTTAATCTTTTGTTTTCCCCCAGTTTTAGATAACAGTTGTTCAGCCCTTCTCATGCTTCCATTTGTTCCACTTTGGAGGAAAAGCAGCCTGAGGCTTCACAGTAGAGCCTCACTGCACACCACTCAGTCCAAACCGAAGTAAAGCAGCCAGCCTGTTACAGGAAACACATATCTGCAGCTGCTCATCAACACCACATCTGGAATTTCAATCTAACAAAACCAAAGCATAGCTGATTATCTTATCAGTAACGGGATAACATTAATTATATTACAGACTCTTACATTAGCTAACTTTGATCTCTTGTCCCTGCGACGGACTGGCGACCTGTCCAGGGTGTACCCCGCCTTTCGCCCCATGTCAGCTGGGATTGGCTCCAGCCCCCCTGTATGCAGGATAAGCGGTGGACGATGGATGGATGGATGGATGGATGGATGGATGATCTCTTAGATTACAATCCAAACAATCCAAACCAGCTGATTAATTAAAGTTAGATTCTGAACGGGCGTGTAGGGAGATTTAAATATGACGTTAGGCTGCTGTGCCTTGTGCATAAATGTGCACAGCATCTCTCTTAATGGCGAGACACTTCACCCTGTTTCACCCAACCGAAATTCACAAAATGTATTGTCCAAAGCTCTGCCAGAAAACAGCAGTGCCCTCAGTTATTGCATGCATAAGATTTTCATGTGCTTCACACATTCCCCAAGTGTGAACACTGAGTGCGGAACAGTTTTTGTTTTTGTGAGGACAGTTGAAATGAGGGTAGAGACGGTGTAATCAGCTGCGCCCGCATGACCTTCATTTAAGTGGATCGTGTTATCAATGGTTATTATTCCTTTGATTTTATTTATACATTGATACATAAATATCATTTACAGAGGTCCAGACATCGGTGACCTCATACGACCATGCTTGTAACCACTGTGTTGAAGGAAAGTGTGTAAGTCATGTCATGCGCGCATTTCTACTGTGCAGCACCCCTAAGCGAAAATGTCTTCCCACGCCCCTGTGCAAATCTGTCACATTCAGGGATGTAACGTGATATTAATATTTTGTGTTCTTCCAAAGGGTCTCACACACAGTCCAGGTTCATACAGAAAAACAGTTTGGAGTAAAGCAGATCAATGCTGAGCTCCACCAGTGCGTCAATTTTTTTTAGAAGCTAAAAGTTTAATTCTGTTTCTTTTGTCTGTCCTGTCAAGTTTAGAACTACAGTTATTTGTTTTGCTGCATAAATGTCCTATGTTAATTATTGTCACATTACAGCAAGCATGGAAACATTTATAATGACTGACACCAGCCTCTCAAGTCATGAAAGCAAACCGTTAAAGAAAACACTAATTTATAGGACGCAATAAAGAACAATAAACAATCTCCTGGGGAGCTACAAAGACCGGTAGAGGTGGGATAGATTTGAGAAAATAAATAGCTGGTTGGGGGGCGGTGGATGATTTGTGCGTACATGATTATTCAGATACTGTTAGACCTGATGCGCACATCACACCAATGTAGCTCCTATATTCGTGACAAAACAGTGCAAACAGCTGATGTCAGATTATTAGGCTGTAATATGAACCAGAGCATTCAGCTCTAACCTGCTGTATTTTAGAGAAGGGTCTGGGACTGTAGGGACTGAGGGGGCGCGTGGCGTGAGCGAGGGTCTCGGTGTAGGTCAAAGTTCATCAAACTAGATAACTTAAAGTAACGGTGCAGCAGAAGCAGCAGGTAGGTAATCACAGCTCACTGCAGCAAAACTTGAACTTACGATGTTATTGGACAAATAAGTACATTTTTTTTTCAATAAAGGTTATTCATTTCAGCTGTTTAGCGTAAATAATATTTTAATCTTTAAAAACAAGCATTTTATTAATGTAAATTAAAAGTTTCATGTTTCTATTAAGATCCTTGCCCACATTTTTTATTCCTTTGTGTTTATTAAAATCTTATTTTATTTATTTTTTTTATTTTTTTTATTTTTATTGTGGTATTTATTCTGTTTTACCCAATCATTACAGACTGTACCTCGAGGGGGCGTGGCGTGAGTGGTGCTACGGTCTGCATCCGGACGTTATTGGTATTTTATGTTGTCGTTTAGTAACAATAGAGCTCATTATGTAGTCTGCACATTTATTCTGCACTGTCTTCCTTCCTGCCAATCAGGGGTTCTGCAGCACCTCGGCACTCCTCTTCCCGCCCGCTTGGATTTGCACCATTGTCGCAGGACCCACAATCACCGTCTTATAACCTTGATAACCTCCCACGCTCACACAGCAGGGTAAGAACTGACAGTAAATGAAAAAGTAAAAAAGGCTACAGGGAAAGCTAACAGCTGGGCCTCCAACTCCTGCATATCGTGTCTGCACATCCAACTGTGAAAAGCATCATACTGCAAATAGGCTGAAGGAACCATTTAAGGTCCTTGAAAAGTAGATGCTGGGACTAAAAGTCCCTGGTACTTTTGTTGGAAACACTACTATACTCTCTCTCTTCCTTCTTCTCTAGTCAGCTGACTATGGGTGTTCACTCTTTAGTTAAACCAACCAGATTCTGCCACGATTTCCATCAGCCAATCATGTAGTCTCTGTCAAACTTTAAATCTGTTCTCCACTCTGCTACTATAAACTGTCATTTCAGTGCAAAATCACTGCAAATATCATAAAATGTTAAATGTAGAATTAACTTTATTATTAGTCTAGCTATTGGGGCTAGGTGGACACAAATTATGATTTTTGGAAGGGAAGATTTTTTTAAAACTGAGATGATCAGATGTGTGATCTATGACCAAAAATCTACTGACTGTTTTTCCTTAGTGATAATCTCACGGCATGACATTTTAATAATCTCCCTGTTTCTGTTTTGCCTTGGTTTTACAGCCTGTCAATCACACTAAATGACATCATGTTTGTTATTTGTTTTATCTCTACCCACTTTGTAGTGACTGGTGTACGTGTCTCTTCACACATTCTCACTCCCGAATCGTCACATATGGACATGTGCCCTTTAGCGGAAGTTTTGACCGCTAAAAGGAGGTATAGTGTGTTAACAGCAGAAAGGTCAGCGTAAGGAGGTGGTTGGGGGTGACAGGTGGGTCAAAGGCTGTACTTTCACCCAGGACACAGGTGTGAGTGTAACAAAAAGTGAACATTGTATTTAGTTATGTTACGTAAGTTACATAAGTAACGTTACCTAACTTACATGCAAACAGCGTTCATGTCAATATGCAAGTTCAACCAGATCATTCCCGCAAGAATCTGTTCATTTTCTAAAAACTCTGTTATATCTGACATGGCGCTTTTCCACACAGTACCAGAAAATCAAACCAACGTGAACGCTTGAAGAGCCATGAGCCCCGATTGCAGAGATAAATCCTTTGGGGAGGAGGAATACATCATGATTGGCACACACTGATCTCCTGTTGTGGGACGTGGCAGTCACGGCTGACAGGAGAGCAAGATGGGATTGAGCTGAGCAGGCCACCGCCTCAGCTCTCTGCAAACCCGGCACTGACACACACACACACACACACACACACACACTCAGGGAATGAGCCTGAGTGGGCCTAATTATATGCACAAGTGCTGTAGTTCACTGAGTAGAATTAACTTTCAGCAGTGACCTAGATTAAATGCTGCATGCTGTTTGTAAAGACACAGTGCAAAAAAATCCTTTGGTGAACAGCAGCTTTAGCTATTTGAAAGCTCAAGGCTGACATTTCTTGTTCAGGCACAGTACTTGAAGTGGAAATGAATGAAAGATTCCAAAAAACAATACAAAATCAACGGAATCCCCTGTCCAAGTCACCACTGTGAGACAAATCCAAGGGAATGTAGCAGTCACCCATCCTACAGTATTAGAGGCAACTCTACAATGCCAGTTTGATTGGAGAGCCACAGGCCAGTGGTGAACTAGAGCGTGAATAAAGTGCACAGTAGGGGAACGAGTGACAGTCACCACAAGCTGCATGCAATCTGTACTTACATTTATTAAATCGTCCGTTCATTTAATTATTTGCAGATGAACCTTTCAACCTGATATTCTCAATAACACAATCACCAGAGGAGTCTGGTTGACTGGCCCCATATTAAAATACACTGTTGCCACTAAGGAATTCCCGCATCCACATCCATCATGGCTCCACCACTCTGTCACCACAGACTTAAAGCTACTTGGCTGTGGACGTCTGCTATTCGGTGTGTGGACAATTCCTCACCATCGTGTTTGCACTATGCCTGTGCCGCAAATGTTAGCCTACTAATGTCAGTCGACTGTTTGTGTGTGAAATAGTTTGTTGATGTTGCAGCCATTTTCAGCAGGTAAAACACTTCATTCACTCTATTAATGTCCAAGAGACCACTGCTTTACAATGGGAATAGCTAATATCAGGTTGTAGGGACATATAATAATATGAAAGCAACATATAGGCTACTACAGAAAGCAGCAGTACATTTTACTACTGTAAATCCAGCCATTTATTTACATTTTGAGTACAGGTGGCTACATTGTGCAGGTAACAGAGGGGTGATATGTCATAATCTTCCAGTGGAGGGAAATCACCTAAACGCACTACATGTATATTTCATTTGCTGAACACATTTGCCTTTAAAGGTCGACCTACAGATCACATTAGTGCCATTCAAGTCATATTAAGCAGATTGTCATGGGAAGCCCGTCTTCATTTTGACTCATTTTAAGTAGGCTAATGGATCTTTGGTGGTAGTTTCACACGGCCACATCACACTACATCCTCGCTACGCTGTAGCATTGTTTGATGGGGATACAGAGCGGCTCTGAATTGGAAGCATGCAACAACGACCCACCTCCACAAAATAAAAACAGGGCAGCAGGCTGACACTGTCTTTGGTCAGGATCCCCTTCTCTCTCGCAGACATGGTCAGGCCTCCAAATATCCAAACAGATCCAAGACGTGACGAGGGCAGAATGGCTGAGCTCTCCTGCAGGGATCAGGAGCGCTCCATGCCGCCGTGCGTGGCTTGACGCTCAGGGAAACAGCCGGTCAGTATCCAGCCTAGACTCCCGATGCCCGGACCTGCGCGCCTCTTTTTCTCTGCTAGTGACAAGCCCGGGGCTTGGTTCTGTGCATGTCTTCAGATGAGCTGTCAGGTAGAGAACGGAGCCACTCCGACTGAGGGAGGGAGGAAGAGAAGAGGGAGCGCAGGCGCACTAGGGAGGCGTGATGGCTCAGTACCTACTGTGAGCAAAACATGTCAGCTTCGACGCGAGCAAAAAAAAAAAAGGAAAAAAACAACAACTAATCCTCTCTAAATTTAGTAAACCATATGTGCACCAGCCCCTTGAAGTAGAAAATAGCCACATTCAGGGAAGTACTGTCTGTAATAATAATATTCTGAGTCTAGGTTTCCATTTGATTCTCCATCAGCTGTTTTCTTATATCTGCTGTTTATTACTGTTGTTCTGCAGGTTGTCTCCTGTTGTCCCCCACCATTCTTCCCTCCCAAGCCCCCATCCATGTTGTCTTTGCTTTTTTGCAATTAGTGTTTTCCTCACTTGTCTCTGTTGTCCCCACACCTCAGCCCAGTTCTCTTGCAGGTGTTGTCCTTTCTCTTTGGTGTTTGTGTGGTGTTTTGAGTTACCTCTCTTGTTAGCTGCAGGACTCCCAGGACCAATTCATATTGTAACTTTTTCTACCTGCAACCGGAGCAGCCAGTCTTTCAGTCTCTGCCTGCCACACTGCCAGACAGCATGAGCCCATCAGGTTATCCTGTCAAGTTCTGGTTGGTTGTCTTTGCTAGCTACCAATTTGACCTCCATTCTCCAAGTAAGGTCCTTAAGGCTAACAAGCTGGTAGCTCCTCCAGACTACTTCTTCTCTTCACCTTATTGTTGGTCTCCTGCCTCTCTGGATTATCTGGAATGTCCACTGGGGATTATCTTCTGGATACTCCTGGGGTGCACATCACTTACTCGGACAACCAGCTCTAGGTCATAAGCTATTGTTCGGTTTGTGCCAGTGGTTTCAAATGGACCCATGAACTGAGTCATCCACTGAACTCAGAATTTCATAATCTCAATAACATAGACTGCATGGAGCTTCTCAAGGAGCTAATACTTCCTCATTACGTCACCACAACAATCAACACATGAATTTGTCCAATCTCCGTCCACTTCCTCAATCTTCACAACCTATCACAAAGCAACGTCACCTGAAACTGGCTTATATGTTGTATGTTATATGTCCTACAGTGTAGAATATTATACACTGTAGAATGTAGTCACTGTAGTCAAGACCGCCTAACCGAGACCAAGTCAAGACCAAGACCAAAGTTTATCGAGACAGAGACAAGACCAAGACTGAATATCCAGTCTATAAGTCCTATATAACGAGGACTAGTAGATTTAGGAATAGCTTCTTTCCTGAAGCAATAACAGTCCTAAATGAAGCAAAAACTGTTTTTTCAG
>JAPMOB010206437.1:39255-53606 GCA_029875015.1 Lepomis gibbosus | reverse complement strand
ATATATATATATGTGTGTGTGTGTGTGTGTGTGTGTGTGTGTTTGTGTGTAAATATTGTAAATTGAAGGAATGTAAGAATTGCATTCTTAAGTTTTACTTCTTCCTACTCCTTTTCGCACATGTGTAGGTTACCACGGGAAAGAAGGGTACTTTGTTTGCTGCTCATCTGTTGTTGTTTTTTCTCCTATGTTTTCAAACATTGTTTTGTTTTATTTTATATACTTTCTCTTGCATGTTCGAAATAAAGATTTCAAATCAAATCAAAAGAGATTTGTGTGGAGAGTTTAGAGAAATGGGTGAGCTTTTTGAAAAATGCAGTTATGGTTTTGATATTTTAGTTCAAAAGCCTGATTTTAGTGTTTAAGCAATTGAGAAAAACTGTAACTCAGCTCATGTATACGTTTTGCTTACTATACATGCTAGTAAGCAGGTTTTAGGTGTAGCATATGTTACATGCATGCATTATATACATTCTACATCCTACTTCATACACTACAAAAATCAATTATCTTACACTAAAGCGCAAGAATAATATGTGCCCTGAATGATTTTCACACTATGAAGACATGATTGGAAAAAAACAGAATAAATAAAATACATTCAAATTTCAAAAACAAAAGAGCTGGGTTTGCTTAATGATTTACTATGACATAAAAAATGAATTGCAAAATTATGGAAATGGTAAGGTTAGGGATAGAAAGATATGATGAGGTTGCTGGACTAAAACATTCACCTTTTATCACCCTGCAGACTCATGTCCTGTTGAGTCTCAGAGGGGCAAAAATACTCAAAAGCACAAAGCCTAGTTTCCCACACAGGGGGACTGGAAACCAGGATGCCCCATCTACCCCGAGGAGGCTGCTTCTGTAGGTTTGTAGCCTTTGACCCCTTTTGCCTTGAGACTTGCAAATCTGCCAGTCCAAAGATTGAAAAAAAAAAGCTGGAAAGGGAAACAAAGAGGACTTTTACTGAGAGTGAAGCAGCTGGACAGCTGGAGCCTTGTCAGAGAGAAAGAACTTTTATTACCATGTAGACATAAAAAGCTGTGAGAAAGGAACTTTATTTCACAAAAGGGGGTGAAATGTAGTATGGTGAGGTCTAGAAGACATGTTTAGAAAACATTCTTAAACGATCGTGGTTTGCTCAGGTTGAAAGCTCAAAGGCCAGAATTTGTTGCATTAGTCCTAAACCCACTTTGACCTTTTACAAACTGCATTCCCCAACAAGTCTTAAAAAACACACCCTAAAATGTTTTGGCTGCTTCTGCAGCTTCTCTCAAAGCCGTTCAGTTGCTCGACACATGAATGACAATGTCTCCTTGGTCCTGTGAATCCTGTGTCCTCCGAAAGGCATCATTCACTCCAAACCGTCTCAACTCTCTGGCTCCCCTGAGTGTCGCCCAAGCAGTGATCCTTTATTTATTTGGCTCTATGAATAGATGTCGTAATTTGTTTGGATTTTAATTCCTGGAAAATAAATCAAATGACTTACACTTTTTAACTTGAAACTAATCTTTCCCCAGACGGAGTCCTCACTGGGTGAAACTGTTTCATCTACACCATTTCATAGAGTTTTAATTAACACAACACAAAATGCAATGTCCTTCTGTGTCATTAGCAAGGAATAAATTAAACTCGTTAAATCTGGGGCTTAATGAAAATGTTCAAGTCAGATTTGGGATGCTGAATGATGTATGAAGCTGTGCAGCAGTTTCCTTTTTCTTTTGAATCCCAGGCTTTCAATTAGCAGCAGAGCTGTAGGTGATTTGAATTATAAGTAAAGTAAATAAGTAAATATCACTGCAGCCAGAAAATGCTTTCTTTTTGATGTGTGGGAGCGTGCTGGCTTAAATAGCTTATGGTCTGGAAAAACAATTTGATCTGGTTTCAATCAAAATGTTAGCAGAAACCTCTCATTAACACAGAATATAGATTTAAGTCTTAAGTTGTGAATTGTCAATATATTCAGGTGCCTGGAAACAAAGACTGTCACTGTGAATTCATACTTTATACTAATTCTAAGCATATATAAACATAAGATACTTTAACTTTCACCCCCAAACTGTATACTGCAATTTCATCTGATCTAAACCTGGAAATATGTAGAAACCCCCCAGGTAGGCTCTCTTCCATTCCATTAGCTCTTGAAGATGTTGTACATGTGTGCACCATCAGGGATTTGGGCATGAATCAAATGTCTTATTCAGTTTTCAAACTGCACCTCACACACACTTACCTGTGAGTTGTACAGCAGGTCTTCTGTCAGCCATGACAAAACGGGAGAGACTACACAGCTACCCTGATTGCCTACCCAGAAAGCCTTGCAGTCCGAAGAAGCCCTTTGAAAGGATTTTGATTGAATTAGAGCTTTTTTATTCCAGTCCAGAGTCCCCCGGATGAGTGCGTCTGTGTTCGAATGGAATTTGGAGAGACTGTATTTGGAACACCACTGTAATTGAAATAATACTGACACGTTGAAAACAATAAATCAAATTTCAATCTGTCAAATACAATTTCAAATTTAGAATACAACATTCAGATTTAGTTTGTGCTGGCACTAAAATAAATACATAACTATTCCTAGTTGCCATAAAGCTTCGTTGTTGTCCAACAAAGAGACACTGTAGCACTAGGTGACATGTTCCTTCATTATGATGAATGTGGAAACTTGATATAATATTCTAAAGAACAGTTTTCATTTGTTCATTTGTTTCATTCTTCCGCAGTGGTTTGAAAGCTCTGAAAAAAGGCGAGTAAGTGGACCTTTAAGTTAAAAAATTTCTAATGTCATAGGCACTAGTTCATTTTGAGTCAATTACACATAAGCCATCCCGTTGCCATAAATACTCGAGTCAAGCACCTTTTGTATATTAATCCACAGCATGTCACGAACAAATTAGCACATGCCTATGATGTCTTCGGAAGTAACAATCAGGCTTAGCGCCACAGACAAGGTAAGGACGTCAGAAAGTACTGAAACATGTTTTGATCTTCTACCAGGATTTGTTTCCCAATTCGGAAATTCTAGAATAACATCAGCCTTATCCTTTGAAAAGTCACCAAAATGCAAATCACCTGCTGAAAAAAAATCAAGATGGCTGACAAGAATGGACTCCCATTTGGTTGACATTTTATTTCATGGTGGTAGGAACACAAGACAAAGGTCATAAAGTTAGTAATGTTCAGGTCATGCCACTCTTACTCGGTGCACTGCCCTTTGAAGAGGTTTGCGCAGTCAGACAGTAGTTTACAGAGGCCAGAAATGGAGGGTAATCACATGTAGACATAAATAAGGAACAGAAAATAGATTCAAAAAACAGTAAATAGAAGATTTTTTGTAAAAAGCCAGAGGGGACAATTGCAGAGGCCCCTTGGTATTTTTTTGTGTATGAGCATTATTACTAATATAGTTATCATTATTATTATTTATTACTCATTTACATTATGGGGATGGCTAATACACTGGCTAAAGTAAGGAAACAGTTATATGGATACCGGCTTTGTCACCTGCTCAAAGTCAGGGTGACCAGTTTTTAAGGCAATTAATAGTTTCCACCCAAACCATAGACTGCAATTTTCTTTATTGTTCTTAAGTCCTTCCAAATAGACAGGAATCTCTCTATGTGTTACCACCTGGATCAAATTCAGTGAACAGTGTGGTAAAATAAGACCAGTCTAAGGTTAATAGAGTGAGTGCTGGAATTTCAACGTGTCTTGGTACACCAGAAAGGCTTTCCTTACCCGGTGTGGACACTCAGAGCTTGATTACACACAACACAGTTATAGCTTAGGGCTATCCCTCCCCCATGTACAAAGGTATATCATCGTGTGGGTGAACAGACAAGTCAGACATGGTTCCAGTGTATATTACTAAAAACATAAACCTCCACAGGTCACACATTTGCTAAATTTACACTTAAAAATTGCAGGGCTGTACAAAAACAGGTTGTTTGATGATTTAAGAAGGAAAACATAATTATGAAAAAAAAAGACCATTTGATACTCTATCACGAACAGGCATGATTTTTTTCTTATAATATTGCCAAGGTTCTCATATCAAAACAAGTCTTTAAGTCAGTCATCGCAGCTTATTGTGGTTCAGCAAAGACGGCTCCACGTTGCATCAGTTCACTGAATGGTACAGAATTTGCACTAGTAATACAAATCCATGCGTTACTATGTTAATTTGCAAGTACTGTGGGATTATGCATCTTTTCCCATTTTTGCGGCTGTTATGGCTTGAAAAGGTCACAACAACGTCACAAGTCTCTCTCACCGGCCAAATAAAGACTCCTCCAGGAATGCTCCTAGGTCAATTAACGAAAAAGAAAAAAAAAGTTTCAGGCAGCATTTTTGTTTATACTGACGACTGACTGTTGTTTCACAGGACATTTCCAAGTGTAGTAGCTCTCCCCAAGGATAAGATCTCTCCTCGCCTCCTTTCTGCCTGTCCTTTTCTTCAGTATTTGCTTTCAGCACCTCCTTAAGGTCAGATATGGTAACAACCCCTTATGTTCCATTTAAGGTCCTGCAAAACTAACTGCTCCCAAGAAAAATAAAGACAACAAAAAAAAGATACAGGGAATGAAGAAATATAACACATTATTCTGAGCTCTGTATTTTCTGAAATTACATCAGTGGTTCTAAAAGGAAAAAAAAGTTATAGTTTTATAGTTATTGCAAAAAACAAACAAACCCCCAAACAGTGACATTTTCCAAATTAGAAAGTTTTTTTTTTGTTTGGAACAAAATGTGAATAAAAAAACAAACAAACAAAAACCAGATTCAAACCAACACTGCAGAAGTGCATGCATTTATAGTGGTCATCATTAGTTCATCTGCTGATTGTAAAAGAGAACGCACAACATTACATGAGAAGCACAATTCTGCAAAGAGAACCCATCTTACATATTCACAGTCTCAGGTATTATTTATATACTCTATATTTATAACATTTATTCATGTCTATGATTCATGTCTTGACTTATGACTAATGATATGCGAGTCATTGTGGAACGCAGCGCTCTCTCCGTGATGTCGGGTTGCAGTGTTCATGAGTCATATTTCAAAACTAAAGGCTCTGATGGGATTCAGATCGAGTGGAGAGTTTTTTCCTTTTTTTCTTGGCGCTGTGAGATGGGGGTTGATCGAGTGGTTTTGACTGTGTACTTTCTCACTGTAGCAGCTTGACTAATCTCTGAAAAGTCCCATTAGGAAAATACAGTGGGTTACGGGGGCTGAATACAGTTTCTTGACTGGAGATGCCAGCTGGCTGCAGCATCACAGAACTGCACACACTGGCTACAGCATACACTGCGTCCAGCTTACACGGGGGAATGTATGTCTTTATATTCATGGATGTATAGGCCATGCTTGGGGAATGTGGACGATAGATATGGCACCAAGACAAGGCAGTAACCAGGGATCATCAGCAAGGTCCATCAGTGTTCAAGTAATGAGCGAAGAAAAGAAGCAGGCAATTCTTTTTTTTATGTTGACGTTTGTTTTAAAACAACAAAACTGACAAGAATAAAAGATCTCTTTTTCACAGAGATGCCTGCTTTTTGAAAAAGCTGAAGGGCGTAAAGAAAAGAAAGTGTGTTCTGTGAACGGAGATAAAAAAAAAAAAAGAGGAACAAAATATATAAAAACAAAAATCAAAACAACATATTCATTTTCTTTCCATATAAAAAGCGATGAAAAGTATACAAAAATACAAAATAATTACAGCAGGAGACATGGGTGCTATGGAGGGAAAAGGTGGGAGGGTTTCTTTTTTTTTCTAATTTTTCCTTTAATATTTTGTCTCTGCCAGGTTATTTGGCGGCGGAACAGTGTAATATTTTAGGGCTGTTTAAGGCGTCCTCCACCAGGTGGAGCTCCACGCCGTCCACCACCACATCCTTGATGCAGCCAACAAAGCCGGTGCTGTAGGCCTTGGGTAACCGACGGGCCACCACCAGCTCCTCCAGACCACCTGAGGGGGGACAGAGACAGAGGTTGATACAGAGAATAATCACTCCAGACTGAGGCAAGATAAACCATTCCGCCCTCTAAAGTAGCAACTATTTTTTAAAGGGCTGCTCCAGATAAGCCAAGAATGCATAAAACTAGTTCCTACATATCCATTAATAAAACCAAGAGCATTGTTTATTAGGCCCTACCTAAAATATTTTTTTTAAATAATCCCAAATTTTCAATTTCGAACCCCAAGCCAAGATACGCCCTCATGACATCATCAGGGGTTATTTTCTAAACTCCTCCAGAGCCACAGATGGCATGACACAATGGTTTTCACAGGCTGAGTAGTACTCCCCATGACTAGTGTGGTGACCTTCATGTGTAAAAAGGGTGGAGGACAAAGTTTTGGATTATAATACCATGTTAGAACTCGTACACGCCACCAAAAGGCTGAAATATTTTGTTGGAGAAATGTTTTGTTGTTAATGCAGTTACTTGTCAATGTTTGTCTTTTTTTTTTTTGATGACACCAGGGTGACGCTTTATTTTGCCAAACCATGATGATTAAAGGGGAAAAGGCAGAAAGCCTGCACACCAGCCACAGAAAGTTAAGTTAGACGAGAAAGAAGGTTCTTTTAATTTGACATGGTGCATAAAGTGCTCACAAATGAGCTACAAATGGAAGGTGGTGACAGAGTGTAAAAATATTAATATCTAACATCCTCAATATTTAGTTTTTTATTTGTTTCCATCATGCTAAACCCCCATTGCTGTACTGTGAACTCCCTTCATGCCACCTTTCCAACACGTAGTGTTTTCAGAACGAAGACAGATTTTGCTTTTGTTCTTATGGCTGCTGTACTTTTCTTTAGCTGTTGGATCCCACTGCTACAAACTTCTTCCTCTATTTATTCCAAACAAACCAAGGACATTTGCTGTCCTTGGGCATGGACAGGTATTTTTCCTGGCTTAAATGTTAAAGGGCCAATTCACCAAACTTAAAACAATTTTGTATTGAATAATACGTTCCTAAAAACATGTTGACAGCATGTTCTGGGAAAGAAGAGATTTTGCTGTATTTCATTTTTAATCTTTTCAGTGCTTTGAGCACCACAAACCAAATGCCGTTCATCTCCATTGGGGCGGAGGCCAAATACCACAAGGTTTAACTTTCATTCTTTGGCTAAGTGAGGCTTTAAAGAACATGTGAACTGGATGACTGACTCATCAAAGTGTTTTATCTATCTGTCATCGTAATTTTAAAATGGCAAATGGCAAATATTTCAGCCTCTTATACAACCATTTTGCTTTTTAACTTTCCAAACTTTGCCTTCTATTTCAAATCATCCAAACGTGTTTTTTTTTTAAAAAACTAAGTCGTATAACATCCTTTTGTGCAGACTTGATGACCTAATTGCTGGGTGTGTGGCTGGCTCCTTTTTCCTTTTGATGGTGTTTTGAGCTACTCTTTTGAGTCACCACAACCAAAGTAGTCATTAGAGTCTTTTTTCAATAAATCAGCATGAAATGTCTTTATTCAGAATTTCACAAGATCTGCTCTTACTGTTAGGAAGGCTGACCCTAGTTTTTAATGTTTCACCTGGCTGCCACCCGAGCTCTGTCTCTGCATCTTCCTCAGTTATCTACACTGTCAGAATCCTCCTGCATCATCTGTCTTTCTTCATGTTAGAACACACACACACACACATTCCCCATCTCTTCTTCTCTATTCTGTTTTCTCTTTTTAGTCTGCTGGGCTGGGAGTTCAAATCCCGTCAAGCTCTTTACATCCCCTGTCCCTGCCCCCTTTAATCGGATTGCGCGCCTCGGAATCAGGGATCGACAGGGCTAATTTCATGCAAGTTACAGATGAATTAATGATGAACAGTGAAAAGGGGATTTAAAAAGGAGAAGGGCTCTCGATGGGAGGGCTGTGTGAGGATTATGTATTCTTCCTGCAGGGCTCGCTCAGCACCTGTTCCACTGCTCTGCCTCCCCGTCTGTACGCGTGTGTGTGTTTGTATGTGTGTACCTAAGTACACAAGCGCACCTCTGCATGCAGCGTGTCTCTTAAATGTCACTCATGCTGCTTCTCCATTTAAACCTGCCTCTTCGCCGCTTTGCACTGTGCATTTCAAAGAACAGTCTGACTTTATTTCGGTTCCCGTCTTTAATGTTATTTCCTAAGAATGTTCAATCCCGCCGTGCCGTGTGTGTTTTTTCAAAAGAGATTTCTCTGAGCCAGGTTCAGACAAAATTTAACTTGAGGTAGATAACGGGCCGACTTTGGTCATTTTCAATTCAGGAGAGCAGACAACTTTTGAATTAGTCAGATAGCCTTTCATTTCTCAACTCAATACCTGAATAGGCTTGGACATACTTTTTCCCTGCCAGAGACTTTGCTTATCCTCTGCAATTCCAATGAGTTCATTGCTCATCTTTGGCAGCCTTCTACCAGTGGCTAGGATGAAAAAGTACTACAGAATTACAAGTATTCCCCTGACTTGATGTATGGCATTTGTAGACACATTTTCAAGTCTGAATGATATTTTGTTACATGTGTGCGGGCACCTACCCAACCAGAGCGCTCCGTCTGTGTCCAGCTGTGTTGCTGCCAAAGGCGACGACCCTGTTACTGCTGCTTCATTGCCAACCTGTAGAGAGCCATCTCTAAGTGCTCTGAGGAGGAGAAAGAAAGAGAGATGAAGTTGAGGTGTCAGTCTGATGCATGTATGTCATACTGATTAGCTGTAAATAGCAGTTTCATTTAATCTAAAGCATCAAGACTCAATTGCTGCACTGCCGACACACTAAGCACTCACATAACTGCCTTTGCCAAGCAGCGTTCTAAATGTGCCTGTCTACCAGCTAACAGATGCCGTTAGAGCACCATTCATTTTAGGTGGCTCTGTGCTACGCATTAGCACACACTTAAGGATTGTGATGATGGGGCTAATTTGAACCCACTAAAGTGGCTTTCCAACAGAGATTGTCATTAAAGGCAACCCGCAAACACAGATCGCTATGTAACCAGCTATGTGAGCTGCATGCTGTGATTGCCACATGCTGCGATCACGCGGAAGAGTTTCATTTTCAAGTACCAGGCAATTCATTTATTTCTAATGAAGGATAACGTGCCACTGTACGGCAAAAAGAATAACATGCTCTTTTTTTCTGGACTGATTATCGATGTACTGAACTAAAACCCTTTGTTATTGTGCCTAATTTATGGGTTCTTTATTTATGCATATACTGTAGACACATGCTATAGGTGTAGATGCACAAGACTGAACCTACCAATAGAGGAAAGTATGCAAGTGGGCCTCAATCCCTTTTCAACCCCTGAATATGGGAAAGTACACTTACTTATGACTGACATCATAAGAGCATTATCTTGAGGACTTTAAAAGAGGGTTCCTGAGTCGCCATCTAGTTTTTCATTATTTCAGCTGATTCTGTACTTGTATATTGCATATACCTGAACTAGTTTGTGTTATTTAAATTAACACACAAGAACCCTACAACCACCGTCTGATTACTGCACTGCAACACGGTACATTTTTTATCTAATGTAATCTACTTTGATTGATTATTTTTTTAATAGTAATATATTCATAGCATGTTATTTTATTTTTATTTTGTTTTTAAATGTCATTCTAATCCAATTATTTCCCTTTTATAAAGGACTTACAGGATCAATGTATGTAATACACTGAGTATAGTGTACACAGTGTATGTGTTCATTTTTATACTATTATGATGTTTTTATTATTTTTATTTATTTATTTCCTGAATAAATGTGTTGGATGGATGGATGTTGCCGTATGTTCTTCCCCTTTTCAACATTCATTAATGTGTCTAAGTAATTTGATGTGCAATGTGTCATATTCATGCATGGCCAGGCATGAAAATAACCTTAATCTGAAACTAATCAGAGTCATCTCAGTGCAAGCGATCACTGTGTAGCAGAGGATTCATGCAAGAGATTGCACAGTTTGCAGCAACACAACTACAATATGGATTAAGTCTAATCCTGGTCTAATGTAAAAGCTGTCACTGTTGATCCACGGCTACCTGTCATCTCCTATCTTACCTGCTGGCCTTAATGCGTATCCAGCTGTTGGTGTCAACCCGCACCGAGGAGCGCAGCACCACAGGCTTGGAGCCCAAATCGTACGTCATCTGGACATGTCCGTCCACGATGGCCAGGGCAATGTAGTCAGAGCGTTCCACGCCCTTCCCGCTCCACAGCACCAGGCCCTGGGTCGCCTCCGTCCGGATGCTTAGTTCAAATTTGTTCACCAGCAGAGCCTTTTCACTAGGAGAGCAGAAAGTAAAGTACTTAGCTTTTGGTATAATTCATCAAAATGAATTTTAGTCTTTGGAGAAGCTGATGAAATCGTTGTCATTTTTAATTGCATATGTGATGCAAGTGAATTCTGCTGTTTTCTTGAAGGACAATACCCATGATTCAAGCATAACACAGCAAGCTCTGCAGCTCAGGCTCTACAGTCTCATACTAACAGATGTACAGTCATTTTTAAAGATGCAGACTGAGTTTAGGAGTAGCAGGGGGCTGTTTCGCTATTAACTTTCCTACATCCTGCTGAGACTGAACTGCATTGCTGCTCAGTGCTTCCTGTGTGTGTGTGTGTGTGTGTGTGTGTGTGTGTGTGTGTTGTTTAGGCAGCGGATTGATCTCCAGTCTCTTGACTGCTACAGTTGCGGGGGTGATTTGGATGCAGAGAGTAGGCGACTTTCACCTATCCTATAAGAGGCACTGTATGTCACTGTCACCGATATATGAGAAAAATACACACTATGATGGGCCTCTGCTGTATGTGTGCGCACACAAGCCAGTCCTGCACACAAACACACTAACACACTTACTGTCCCTGTGTTTTTACGAGTTCAGCAGAGATATAGTTGACACCCATTGAGAATCATACCTTCAGTTTGTGTGAGTGTGTATGTACGATCTGCAAATGGATATACTTTCACTTCTTCAAGGGGTATTTAAACACAAAGACAAAGACAAGGTGAGGACACGTATGACACAAAAACAAACAAAACAATTACACGTGGTTAAAAAAGTACAAAAGCAGCACAGAGCTGAAGACAGATTAGACAAGACAGACAACAAGACAAAGGAGTCAGCATAGCAAGCAGAGAGGCTCATGAGAGTATACCCAGACAGGAAATGGGAGGGGTAAACGAGGAACTGAGTATGGCAAGTTCTCCTTAACTGTAAGGAGTATTTTCCCTGAGTACTGAGGTATAGAAGCAATGGGATAATATTTAACTTCGGAGTTCTATAACTGCTGGCCTAAGCTAAAGCAACTTTGACATCTCAGGCCAACAACAGTGTCAGTAGAAATGGAGAAAATCCAGAGCCAATTTTGATTTTCTCCTTCAAAGACATTCTTAGATTGATAACTTTGGCCCCCTTGATTAACTAACCAATAAACCTAACAAAAAAAAGCATGAGTTAAGAGCATCATGTTTTTTTTCTCCAGGGAGAGAGAGAAAAAACCCAACAAATATAGCTCAGTGAACCCTCTCTTGGCAAACCCTCAAAGAGCTTACAGGGCCCAATAAATCTCCATCGGAGCGGCTTGTCAGTGATAAGGTCAAGGTTATTAAAAGTGCTGAATATATCATGAATAAAACAACGCTGGCGCACAGCGTTCTAAGTCTCATATACACCACTGACTTCATAGATTTCTGGTGTGTTGCTGTTTCTTTTTGTAAATGGACGGATTTTATCTATGTCTTATATGTATTCAAATTCTCAGAAGGCTTCCCAGAGTGCTGTCCTCAGTTTAAACTCTAGGTGGCAGTAGTGTTTAGAATAATAAGAAGCCATCAGGGAGGACAGCTACTGCAAAGAAGCTGCAGCTCTGGCTGGTTTTGTGTTATCAGAGCTCTGAACTTCAGAATTAATTGAAGCATATGCAGAGGCGCTTTGTGATTCGTATTGGTAACTCTATCTGAATAACTGAAACAATCTTGTCCCTGTGGAGGAGAGTTTAGCTCTGTGAGAGTTCAGGGAGGGGTTGTCTGGAGAGGAGGAGAGGATGGGGAGGGTGAGGAGGCGACAGGCAAATGGACAGCATCAATGTCTTAAAGCTTTTGAAAGACTCACCTCTGGTCAGATGGGTTCTCCAGAGACTCGGGACTTAAGGGAGCAGGGAAGAAAGTCAACGGCATGCAGTTGAAGCGCAAGAGGCCAGAAAGGAAAGGAAGGAAGGAGGGGAGGAAGGAAGGATGTTGTGAGCCTACTGGGTGACTCACAGAGGTCTGGTTTAGACCTGGAGCTGCAAAAAGCATAACTTATCTGCTCTACTACAATATCGACCATGTCAACAGTCGATAACAACTGTTGTGTGATCATAGGAAGTGTGTAGCTTAGCCGAGATCACACCACAAACCATAACAGGAGGTTCTCATGGGAGTTGGATCAAGATGATGACTAATGCACCAAAATGCCCTGTGATGAAGCATTTTTTAAATGCGTGTGTCAAGATTAAGTACATTCATGGTCAGTGTCCACACCGGTACAAAGACTACTTTAAGTCACCGTCCAATTATTGAACAGCTCCTTTATATTTATGGCGCCGCACGCCACGGTGCGGAGGCAATTACCTTCTGTCTAGAGATGGAAGCAGCAAATGAGAAAAATTGGGCAATTGTCAAAAAATGGGGTCAAGCGCCATATCAGTTGAGACTCATGGCCAGATATGATTTGTCATTGAAATAATTGGGCTTGAGCAAATCGACCTGAGCTTTCATATACAGGCCGAGAGGTGAAGGAGGAGCGATCAAAGGCTGCTGTAAATAGTAACAGAAACATTAACCCAAGGTGAGTGTTGGACGTTTCGGCCTCACCCAGCTCTTAATGGCCTCTTGAGGAATGTTTTCATTTCCTTTACAACATCAAATCATGCTAAATTGATCGGCACGCTTTCAGAGTGCTGCGCCCGGGCTCCGGTTTGCTTAGATTCACACTCATTGTGGCTCTTAGTAAATGTGACATCCATTAAACTTTTGACAGTCTGGCTCCAAGGACCACTGTCCTCTCCTGCTAAGTGAGATTGATGCCCATGGCTACACACTGCAGAGAGATCTCAATTGGAGGTCTAATCTACAAAGGGAGACAAATCTGTGATTAACATGTCACTGCCTCTCTGTACGGCCGACTCCGTAATTATTCACAATTACAGTTAGATATCTGGCAAAAACTAAATGACAGAAGCCCTGGCATGGATTGGAACTCTGGGCTGAATCCAGTCGGCTTAATTTGAGCTGAATTCTGCTTCGCCGCTTTGTGGGATTTTTAAAAAAGAGGTTACTTACCGAGCTAATGAGCAGGAAGAAAAACCCTTAATAACTTAGTCATGACCGAGGGCTTTCCCAAGCAGAAACTCTACAGGCACCCGAAACTAGGTTAAGGGGTATTTAGTATATCCTCCTCTTGCAGTTTTCAAGGGGTCTCATTCATATCCCACATAAATGTTAATGACATTCAGCGTAAACTGCATGGCAATTCCTTTTGTTTGTGAACAAGTTACCACCATGCATAAAATATTGCACATTCTTAGTACAGCAATACATTTTCTCTGAGGGTTGAGCACAATGCTTATCATGCACACATTCATGCTCCCTTGGCACTGGAAAAAAAAGAAAGGATCTAATGACACTGTAAAATGTATTTAAAATAATGAAATCTGTCAAATTAAATCATGGGCATGGAGCTTGAATGTAAAATCTGACTTTAACGGTAAAAATGATTTCAGTGTGGAAATTATGATAGGAAACTGAATGTACTTTAATCTCTTCAATTGGGTTAACTGTCAAAAATGGGTTTTTTTTGGGTTGCTGTTAGTTGGGGCTTGATTTGAAGCTGGGCAAAATTCCCAGTCATAAAGTCTACTTACTCTGGGATCTCATTGGTCAGTTGGCTTGAGTGAAAAGGAAAGACAGTGAAGGACATTTATATGAGACAAGACATGTGTGGACAACAACATGGGTGGTCCGACTGAAGGACAGGACAAAGGTCACGCAACTGGAACGCCTAGATCACGGATAAACAGTGAAGGTACACATAAAGACACACACACATATCCGACAGAGTTCTCCAGCCAGTTGTTTCTGACAGAGCGTGTGTTGTGCGTCTCCATGGGAGAGTGATGATCTGCAGGCTGTGGCCCGGTTTTAACACCTCTGAGTGTTTGTGTGAAGAGCTGCGAGACGAAGATATAGAGCCGTATGCTTGATGTCTTTTCAGGTTCATCACATAAACATTTTTGTTTATGCCAACCTGGAGGCACACTCTTGCCAACCTTGTGGATGGATGGAAGAGTAAAAACGTCTCATCAGCTGCCTACAGG
>JAPMOB010206437.1:0-39205 GCA_029875015.1 Lepomis gibbosus | reverse complement strand
ACCACCGCTCCAGAAACCATTTTACACTTGCGTCATTATTTTCCCTTTAGTGTTAAAAATTGCAGTAGACACGTCTTCTGATGCCAGTTTTATGGAGAACACTCATACACACATTCTAAGTTGAATCATGCATGTGTGTGTATTGTCCACTGTGCACTAGGCAGTGGACCACAGAGTGAACTGACGGTGCTCAGGGCATCACTGATTGTTAACCGTCTCGCTAATTAGTGAAATCCTGTCAAAAGCGGCGCACGGCTGCTATGGACGGGGGGGGAGCTATTAGCCAACCGTCTAGTTCACCCTGAAGACCAAGCACTGATGATATCATCAACACTGTCATCATGGCTGACCAATTGAGGAGATAGACAGAGGGGTTATTTGGCTAATAGCTACAAGGGAGGTGTTGGATGAAGCTGAATAGATGAGGCTGATCCCCTTGTCCTCTTCCTTACCTCTTTGTAACAGCGTTGTGGTACTCGATGAACGTCCGCCCATCAAAAGCGATGGCTTCTGTCTCTCCGGCAGACTTCTCGTAGATGGCTGCGAAGGAGGGGGGAAAAGGAAGGGGAAAGAGGACTGTTCAGAGGATGAGATCATACCAATCAATAAGACAGAGGGTTCAGTTATCACAGCTGAAGGCAATGGAGTGTGAGCAAATGGGGCAGGGGGGGAGTGTTGGTGCATTTGTAGTTTTAATTAATGTAAAAGGGACAGCCGGCCACACGAGCAAGGTTAATGGGGAAGGCAGTGAGTATGTGAGACAGAGCGGGCCAGAGTGAGTATATGTCTGGCAGAGTGACATGAAGATGATGAAAGGGATGTGCAACTCTTGAAAAGAGCATTTCATGAATATTCATCTGACACATTTCATCATTTTCATAACTGCTGCATTAGTTTGAAATCAATACATAATAACCATAACATAAAAGACACATCGCTTGTATAATATCGACATTATTACCTTGCCTAGACAGGCCACAATAGAATCAAAGGTCTTATATGCAGAAAAAAAAGAGGCTAGTAGGTCACCTTACATTGAGGTGAGCAGAGAAAACCTTGTGTTACATAAAGTATAGCTGATTTCATTGCCACAAAAAATGCTGCCAAACCAAATAATTTGGAAATAGAACAATTTGTACAGTCACAATGATTCATGATTCAATGATTTTGCTGTCTTAGTACATGGAGACGAATGACAATGATTCTTACAATTATAGCTACTGTAGTATAAAATCGCTTAAAGCATCAAGATGCGGCTCTTTGACTTGAAGCAGGAGAAAACAAATGTAAGATGGCTGCAAGGATAGACGATAAAGATAGAGACGCTCACTGTTCTGACAGTGTCCTCCTGAGAAACCACTGAGGCAAATGCACTCGTAGGTTTCCAGCAGGGGATTGCAGCGGCCGCCGTTGTGGCAGGGCTCCTGGGAACAAGGGTGGTCCGGGAACATGGCTACGTTGCTGGAGCGCAGAGCATTCTCCTCTCTGAGGATGGGGGTACCCATCAGAATGATCTGGGAGCAGGAAACATAAGGTTAGCGGGCACTCTACCGATTTTTCACACACCAAAGATCAGCTTACTGTCAATGTCACAGATATCTCGAGGGTACACGTTTACATAATGTGAGACAAACTTGAGCCATGGAGTTAACTGAAAAGCTAGTATACAAACTTTTGTCTGACACGTACTAGGGATTAAAAGCCTGGACATCTTTGACTTATCTTGTTTTATTTTGAGCCCCCAACTTTTTGGAAGTACAATCCTAAATCACTGGAGTACACCCCTTTAAAAACATTCTATTAAAAAGGAAATATTTCTTACTTAAGAAGTATTAATTAAAGTTCTAGTTTGCTTAAAAATGTTGTATTTCTAAGGCTAATCTGCCTCATCAGGACTGTGTGGGTGTGGCTTGATCAGATTTAAATCACATTTGTATTTAAATGTTGCAAAACTGTGATTGGTGCACAGAAATATGTGAGCCCTACGTGAGTCCAAATGCCCACAAACTAGTGAGAAAAGCAAGGACAAAGAGAGAAAAACAGAAATCTGTTCATTCGGTCCGAACAAAATGATTGGCTGCCTGAAGAGAGGGGGGGGGCTGATGTTTTGTCTCATTTTACCTACCCCAGCTTTAAATACCCCAAACTGTTCTAACTTTGGCAAACAATTGTGTCTTCATGTAGGCGTTAGTTCATTAATAGTAAGAAGCTGATTGAGAAAATATGTTTTCAGTGCCTTTAATATATGGCATACTGTTATATACAGTAAATATATACTACACCCTAACGTTATGGTTGTATGTCAGACATAAAGTCCCTACAAGCTAAGTTTAAAAACTATTTTCATAGACCTATGGTTATGTAATATTAATTGTTTTTTAACCTTTCCTCGGAGAGTTAACTTTGTGATTCTTGTCTTGCTTTTAAATCTCTTACGCCCCTTTTATTGCTTTTGCTGTCAAATTTATCTGATTTAATTTTTCTCTTCTTAGCAAAACACTTGACGATTATCAGTTGTTACCATTCTTGGTTGTTGTCCAAAGGAAAACATTAAGTCACGGGGCCTTGTTGTTCTCTGCTGAATGTCACAACAAATCTTAACAGCAAATAACTGTGTCCGGCGATGCTATAGATTGTTTTTAATATGTTGTTCCCTCTAAACGAGAATTCCACACTGTTACCACACACGAGGTGTTGATACAACACACACTTTAAACGGGACATCAAACTGAGAATACATATTCTTTTCCTCGTAATTAACTGCTCCCTACAGGCCAAGTAACACAAACGCCACATTTAGCTTTTGATTTGCTCGAAGCTGTCAAGGGAAAGTTTGCAGAAGAGAACTAATGACAAGTTTGCGCAAACAGCAACATCCTGCCTTTGTTCTACTGGGTTATTTTTGGCACTCAGAGATGAGCTTTTTGCTGGAGAAAAAAAAAAACTGGAAGGCTGTCAGAGAAAGATCTGAGAAAAGTGAAAGGGAGGGACTTCAAAATGTTCATTCTATTATTAGTGCGTGCTAATCCAAATGAGCAGGGTCACTGCCCGTCACAGTGTAAGCTTATAATGGAAAATTATTAATATGGGAGACTGTAGTATGACAGCTGGACAGCTAAAAACCTATCGTTTGAATATGCTACTGTATGTCCGAGGGCCCTGAGTCGTATAACATATAAAGCAGTTGAATCCACAAGCAGAGCTAATGACACAATACTCCTTCAAGAAATAGAAGCTTGTAAACATTTACCTTCTGGATTGTTCCCTTGAAGCCATCCGTGAGGGCAGCGACCCTTGCTAGTCGGCTGTAATCGGGAGCTCCACCAACAAAAAGAGACTCTTTCAGGTTAAGATCAACGTGCAGGTTCTGATGAGACAGGACACAAAGACGTATCAACTGGTGAGCTAGAGCTGTGCGATCTTGAAAAAAAGCTCCACATACATCTTTAAAAACACCCAGTTTTCTTTTTCCCATGCCCAGTCTGAAATTTCTCCTTTTTTATTTAGGATGTAATGATTTATGGTTTGACTTTAGTGAGTGGAGTTATGTGTATAGGGAGCATGGAATAAGTTGTATCGTTTTAGTCGAGACATAAAGAGAGACATTAATAAACCACATTCGCAGGCCTGTCACAGTCTTATAGGTTGTCCTATTAAAAAACAAAACAAAACAGGATTTATCCACATAGTAGCTGGCAGACGCTTTAACGGCACTTCCGCGCCTTCTATCCACGTCAATACACTTGATCCATTACAACATAATTGATTGCTATGTCTCTCAGAGAGAGTGGTCAATTATCCTCTATCTGTGAAACATAAAAAGAGACTACAAAGGGAAATCAGGAGCAGGCTGGACTTGAGATATGGATGGTTCTTTACAGACATCTCTAATGAATGGCTGATCACAAGCACCGACCTTTCAAACAGTTGAGTGTGGAGACATTAATTGCAATTCATTTGGGCGGCAGACAGCTATGAAATTCGATTCTTTCCACCAAACCTTTGGGACAATTGCTTTGCATTAGCAAGGTGACGCTTCCTTATTTTGCATGGTAGAGCCGGCCCACTTCAGAGGGAAGGAATTAATGATCTTTATTTTATGTAGAGCAGTAATTGCCAGAGGGGTAAAGTGGAGTTAATTGTTGGAAAAATGATGGAAGGGGCCAAACAAACAGGCTTTGTGCAGTTGCAGTTGCCTCAGTTTTTATTTGGGATGGGATTTGGAGTGCATGAGGCAGCGGTGCTTGGCTGAGGCCCGGGGTTGTGCCACCGCACGTTGAGCCACTTCCAACAGAGACAGGGTGAGGACCTTGGCCAAAGCTGCTGGACACAGCTGTGGCTGGTGCCTCCACCAGGCTTAGCCAAAAGAGCAGGCCACCTCAGGCTCTTTATGCAGACCTTAGTCCTCTCCAACACTCACTTACTCTGAAGGTGAAAGTTACAGCTGCGAGCTGAACCTGCTCCCCAGGACGTCTGGGTTTCGATAGTGTTTGAAATGTTGCACCTTCATACTCTACAATTTGAGCATGAGCTATGTAAAGTGACCCTTCTATGAATCTAATGTGAGATTTCATGCAATGAAATGGTGCAGAACGTTCTGTTCTGATCTAAACAGGTAATAATCCGCACCCGGTTCTATGGAGTGATTCTTGCTCAGTGATGTTCAGTGAGTGTTGTTTGTGTTGTTACGAGCGAGTGAGTGGGTGAAAGAGTGAGCGACTTTATGATATTATGGAGGATTGTTCCTATGTCCAAACGAAGTGAGAGCTGAGAGATGACAAAAGAACAGCTCGGCTTGGCTTGGCACCTCACCGTCTCCTACGGTATATTTCCTCCACTTCGCCTTCGCCTCCCATCTTCGCTCTCACTTTCAAGAGCCACGTGGCACCGGCGTGATATCCCCGCCTACGCCAGTCTAATGAAGACGTTTCTTTGTTGCTAAAAACAATGGCCGTCACAAAGATGACTGTTTCCTTTCCTTCCTCCCTCCCACCTTCCCACCCCCTTCCACCCCCACTGCAGATGGACCGAGGTGAAAGCCAAACCGTGTTCTTTAAGAGCATCTCTCCTTCAGTGCAGTGTGTGTGTGTGTGTGTGTGTGTATGGGCTTATGAAATGGCAAAGTTTTTCTACAGAGCTGGCACCTTTAAAGCTGCCCGAAGCTCTGCAGAAGTTCCTTTTTTTTCTGTGCTGTTGTTGCATGGAGAGATGGGTGTGAGAGGACGTAGTGAACGACTCAAATGAAATATGGGCTAAGGTGTGACTGGGACTTGTCTCATTACCTTGCGTGATTTCTTATTTCCAGACAGCACATCATAGAGAAAGAAAGAAAATGGGGAGGAAGAGGGTTATTAGGGGAAGACTAGTAAGTGTCTGTGCACAGAGAGGCATGCAGAGCTAGGCAAGTGCAAAAGCCCATGAAATACACACACTCACATATACTCTCATGTATCCACACATTCACACTTGGCACGTCTGTAACAGCATTAAACATAGCTGAAGTATAGTACTGACAAGTAAGATAAGTGCATTGAAGAAGAATATGAGAAATGTCAAGAGCCCATTTTTTTTTGGTACTGTATATACTGTGCGTACACATACGACCACAAAGCTGTGCAAGGCAAGCGTGTTTACACTTCAAGAGAGTGACTACAAATAAAACAGAAAGCATAAGAAGGCCATGCATGAAGCAGATAGTGCCACCGTTCAGTGAGAGGTGAAGAAGATTTTTATTTCTACCTATGTGCCTTTTAAAGTATGTAATTCATCGTGCTGGCAGAGCCCGAGCCATCTCTGATTTTAATGCTCCCAGCATGCAATGTGTATCCATACATGTGCCTGTGTGTGACCACTTTGATATGATATGGGCTTCTCGTAGCAAAGCCTGCTATATCTCCCTCCTAGCTCTTAAAGCAGGAGTAGGAGAGAATTAGCTGAAAGCCATACTGGATGGGGTCTCTGCATTGAGCTTCATAACTAGTCTCAGCTCATCCCTTGCGCCCCCCCCCCCTTCCCCCAAAACCCCCACCCATCTTCGCTTTCTCCCTTGCTCTCCTCTTTTAATAAGATTTTCTGCCTCTGTTGCTGGAGTAAAACACAATTATCATACGGACGATGGGAGGCAGTGGGGGAAGGACAGAGCAGGGAGAGAAAAAAAAAGGAAGGGAGCGTCTTAGAGGAAGATGATGGAGTTGACGGAGTGCATGTTCATAATCACAAATTACACTGTTTAATATAATTGGATGACTTACAGGCTTATCAAACTATTAGATCGCCTTCATTTGGAAGCATGTACCTGCTTTATTGGTCTAGACGCGGGGCTGAAGAGTTTCATTACGCTCTTCTTGCTGCTGCTATCTCCTTTATCTGCCTCCACCTCCCCAGGCACCACCTCAAAGGCTGAATTTATAAAATTGACTGTATACCATCAGTAAAAACTGCTTTTGCTTTTTTTTTTTGCTCTGTGTTTCTGTAAGTTTTATCTCCAGTATGTCAGGCAGAGGTTTTTTTCTGTTTTGGAAAGTGGAAATCCAGGACTTCCATAATTAAGACAGCTCGTCAAACTGGCCCTCAACACCTGGAACTCTCCCTCTTACCTTGATGGATATTGAGAGAGATAGTGGTATATTTTTTAGAAACCACATGGTGTGAAAAAGTTTGTTGATTCAATTGTGCCTAAAGCAGCAAGTTGAACTGTCGCTACAACGGTAAAAAAAAGAAAAGAAAAAAGAGCACTATATCCCAAGTTTGTGGGCATGGTGTGATAAGAGCACGCAGATAATCAAACTAATATAGTATATACAGCTAAGCATAGAATAGGCCCATTAGCCCTGCATGCTAGCAACAAGATAACCATTAGCAGCACTTTGTTAGCGTGCTCTTTCTTACTGGTGCCTCCCCTCGGACAGGGTCCTTCTTGTTCACCATGATCTCTCCCTTGCGGTTGGAACGCTCCAGGTTGATGGTGTTCCACACGTTCAGCTGGATTGCTTCCTTACTCCTGAATTATACACACACACACACACACACACACACACACACACACACACACACACACACACAGTTAGGAAACACTGTATTCAGTATGTCCTTTAACCTGTAGCGTGTTCAAATGTAATTTTACAGCAACCCACATATCTGTTTCAGATATGTGGGTTGCTGTAAACACCTTTCTTAATACTTTATAAGAAATCTATTTTATATTTGTTTGTCCCTAGTTAAACCCTCTTAGATGATGTAAACCTGATGGTAGCGGGTCCCTTCCCCAGGTCGTAGCGGAACTCCAGGATCCCATCGCTGAGTGACAGAGAGATGAAGTCTCCTTTTCCGTCAGACTTTTGGCCGTTATAGAAGATCAAACCATTGGAGTCATTGGCCATGAGAATCACTGTCATGCTGAGCTTTTGACTGCAGACACAGCACAAGCAAATCCAGAAAACACACGCAACAGTCAGTGATACATAAAACAAAAATAAGTATGCTTGTTTTTGGTACACTGACAGTATTTCCATGTAGAAATAAGGTAAAGATACCATATTCTACATGCTCGGGCCTAGATAACGTGTTATTTGCGTAACCCTCATTGTCAGCTCACGCTTAAGGAAGGCATCTCTACCTTAGTCACAGAACAAACTCCATGAAAACTACATGATATTCTGCGTTTAGTAACACGTTCTGACTGTGCAGGTTTAGTGCACAGACGTGGGACTTACCGCAGGTCATGCCCGTAGAGATGGAGCCCTTTCAGCTCCAGGAAAGAGTCTCCGTTGAATAGTGGCATGTAAGCCCCTCTCCGCTCAGCCACTGGAAAAACAAAGAGACTATATTCATCCTCAGGTTTTTGTTGCTGACAGAATTGAAATTCAGGGATAGTCAGTACATCTTTGAGGGACCTGTCAGCATTATGGAAAGAGATGGATTTGTGTTTTCATAGCCTTTGGGATTAAGACTTTCTCTTGACAGATATTCAAACAAAAAAATTCAAAAACCCTTATGTCAGACTGATTACACAGCCCGCCACAGTATAACAAAGAACCTTTGGAGACATGTAGAGTTTAACACCACAGCTGGGGCCCATGAAATAATGCAGCCATTGTATTTTGGCAGGCCTTTTTACAAATTCATGTCTTTGCGATGGGTCTACGCCTGGCTTTCCCGTTTCTGGCTGTCTGGAGTGATTAGGACAGGCACTGTGCCATCCTTCTAACAAGTGGCTTGACATTAAAAATTATTCAAGTGTCACCCGGGGGTATGCGTTTATGGTGTTGTTTGCAAAAACTCCCATCATTCAGAGGCATGTGGAAGACTAGACGCTCACGCACACACATACACACACAAGAAGGAACACACATACCTATGTAGCCGGTAAGAACGCTTTTATTCCTAATTGGCTGGGATTAGCTGAGTCGAGTCAGTAGGCAGACCGAGATGAGAAAGCTAATTAGCTATTGTGCAGAAGACTGCTAATGATGATGGCACGCACCACGGAGGAGAGGGAAAAATTGTCTTGCACACACAATAAGGATTCATCCCAAACTTCTGAACTCTATTAGAGAAATAGAGCAGCTCAGAATGAAGTTTCTTATACAGGGGTGTGAACGGGGATTTCTCTTTCACTTTGTGTTTAAAATGAAAGCACTGTGATCAATAGTCACTGGAAGTCCAAGCCATCGGAATGAGCTGAGTGACCAGGACAACCCATGAGGAGTTGGGCTTGACGACTAAGAAAAAATGGTCAAGTTGAACTCTTCACAATTATCCTTTGGTGAAACGCCACAGAAATTAACGCCTTAAAAGCAATACTTAGGGAGCTGTTGCATCTAGTGGTGAGCTAATTTTGTTTATATTTGAGTAATGCTACCTAATTAGCACTTGCAATAAAACCCATCAAAACAATATAAAATAACTAAAGGCAATAACAAAGCAGCTACATTGCCAGGCACATTTTGCCAGTTAAAAACTCAATCTAATCTAATCAGTCTGCAATCAAAGCTCCTGGTCCCACCCCCAATCAATCAACAGACACCCATGGTCTCTCTCTCTCTCTCTCTCTCACACACACACACAAACATTAACATGGTCCCTGGCATAATGTAGCTGAGGCGGTGAATGTAAAACACAGCTGAAATTCAAACTCACCCCTGCAGTTAGGTTTTCAAGGACTGGCTGAGTTCAAGCGATCCTGCTTTCATCACTAAATTGAAATGATTTACACTATCGCAGGGTAAAAGCACAGTGGAAAGTGGGCCATTCAATACGATTGGAACACCCTTGAGAAAAGTCCTTGCTGGTGACGCTGCAAACTGCACTGACGAACCCTGGCGGAGCTGAAATGAAAACAATAGCGCAACTGAACGTGCGCACACACTAGGTTACGCACACTTAATAATACAACTAATTGACCTTCAGGCTGGTGATGAGTGGCTTCATAGCTGCCTGTCTGTTTAACTGTTCTCAGCGCAGCCCTCAGAGGGTATGTTCACCTGACTGCCGCCTTATCTCTGAGCTCCTGTCTGGGACTGACACTCTGGCTGACTGACGCTCCCATTAATCACCACCGGCAGGGAGGACTGATGCGATTAGTCATCTCATTGATTCCTGTGAAAAAATAGCCTTTTGGAATGGGAGACTCTCGCTCACACAGCATTGATTTTGGTTCACCTCAATTTATTTTAATCACCTGCTAACTGGGACTCGGGGTTTGGAAGGAGGCTATCCCCATTTGGGTACAAGGGTGCACCTTCTCTTTTATTAGCAGTGTGCATGATGGTATATTCTCTTTCATTCAGTTACAGAAGCAAACATTCATGACAACATCTACAAAACCAGGGAGGGAAAAAACATGGGTAGACTTCAGGATGCGACACAAGCAAAAGTGCTAATGATGAACTTCAAAAGCAGCTGAGTCGTGCTCTGGTCTTTTCCCCAGCCGAGGCCCGATTCTGCCATGTGGAGTTAAGTAGCAGCAAACATATTTGAACACAACACCTGTGGGCAGATAGGCAGGGAGGTGAGGAAGGCACTAACCACTAACAAGCGCAGCCGAGTCGAAGTGGTGAATGGCCCGACGGGGCCAATCATCTACCTCAGTTCAGTTGAAGCCCGCCAACCCTCCCATCCCCTCCTACCCTGAAGGCTCAAACCCCACCCCTCTTTCTGCGTTTGATCTCCTTTTTCGATTCAGGAAGGATGGAAATGTCAGAGCAGAACGAAAAAATTGAAGAAAAGAGGCAAAAAAATTGAGGAGGATGCTATTCAGCCGACTCCAGACCTAAACAGAGGTGCTCCTTGATATGCACTGGAGAGAAAAACTGAGGCATGAAGTTTTGGAGTTACACCAGGATGTACAGTGTTAAGTCAGATCACCTTTCTCACAGTGCCTCCCTTCGCGTCCCATGGGACATTCGCATTTGTAGCCTCCCTCGGGCAGCGCCTGGCACTGGGAAGATGGATGGCACCTGTTGGGCTCGCATGGGTCATGGATGTCAGCACAAGTTGGACCTAGACACATAACACATAGAAATCCCCCATGAGGAAACCATTTTCTCTTTTATTCCATCTGACGGGAGGGAGGTAAAAAGAGGGTAGAGAAGCAGGGTATGTGGATTTCCTCTTTAATAGAGGTCATTTTCTAATAGGATTTGGAAATATTACATGGCCAGATTAAACAGTGGAGAGCCTCCCCGCCATGCGGCCATGTTTCTGTGCCAACGCTGACTGTGGGAAAGGTTCGTGAGCGTCTGGTGGATGATGGTTTTGCCCTCTGCCACTGCCCATCTGAATTCACCCGTCATTATTTTAGCAGTCAGAGCCTGTGGTGAAGAGAGCACTTTAATGAACCCCATCCCCGCTGAGCTCACAAGGCTCCCCTCTTTCTCCTCACTCACGCTTTTAGAAGCTAGCTTTCATCCTCCGCTCTCACTTCTTCCCTACCACAGTTCTTTTTTTCTCTTCTTCTTCTTCTCTACTTCTCTCCCATCTTTTTAACTCTAAAACTCTCTCACTTCCCTCATTCACCAGGCTGTCGTGACATGTTCTCTCTACAACTACTAACTCTCACCACCCATTTACTCTCTCTTCCTGCTCTCTGTGAGCCGTCCCCCCTTCGAGAATGGCAATCTTGACCACTTTCTAAACTGACATGATGACCAAATTAACTTGAATGTGAGTCTGTCCCCATCCATCCCCATTTATTTTATGCCAAGCTGCCAACACAACTTTCAACACATAAATACTTCTTCAGAGTCGATGGTTAGCTTTACTTTTTCTCAGGCTTCTCAATAATGACAAATCTTAACAGCACATCTTATATAAAAGGCTTTATGTGATACTTTATTGATCCACATTTAAATTCAAGGGAAATGGCTCTTGAGACTACTCTGAAAGGTGGTCCCGTAACCACAGAGCTGCCCCCCATGTGTGTATAAAATCCTTTGCTATTCAAGCATAAAAGTTAACGTTGACAATTACTGGTGTGAAACTTTCTGCAGTAGGCAGCTGTACAACGAGCCAGGGGCACGCTTGGCTAACCCCTGATGGCGTTTGTATTTAACTATATTCTCTCATAGTTGCTTGTTAGTTGGCATCTGCTGGAGGGTAGAAAAAGGAGGAGGAAGGGATGTGGAAGTACAGATAGGCCAAAGGCCATTCAGTGAGCATTTGGTGGAAGTTTTCATGTTTTCTGTGCTGTGTCAACATTTAATCTCTTATTTCGGTGTGGGACACGCAGATTTGATGGTGTTTATAAAATGACTTCCAGCGGTCCTGCTGGGGGCATGAGTTACACTGTCAAATTAGGCTGTCAAGCTTACTTAGGATTTGTGAGTAAGTCATGACCACACTGAATCCCAGAGGAGAAGGAAAGTGGAGATTTTAACAAGGTGTTAGGAAGGAGTCTGGAAATTTCACATATGAATTTACATATTTTCTACTTATTCCTCTGTATTTTAACAGGAATAAAGCTCTGAAAAATTCCCTGACTGTCCAAATCCCAGTATTACCATTAGGAACACTGCGGAACCGCACCGCAGATCCCCTTCATGTGCATCTTACCCCAAAATCCTTTGCTGCACTTGCAGTGGAACATCTCTGCCTCCTTGACCTGGCATGCAGCGCCATTCTTGCATGGATTTGGCATGCAAGGGTTGTTGCCACATTCACCAACGCCGCTGCCGTACAGACTGTCACCGCCGTTCTCCTGCAGGTTGAGCACCCGGTTGTTGACATCCAGCAAGCGGATGCAGCCCACCAGACCTGTGGCCACCGCTGTCCTTTCCCTTACACTGGAGAAAAAAGGGGTAAACAGAAATGATGTAATGTTTTTTAATGTCTGAGCCTGCAGCTGCAATTATTACACTACTGACTGCCGCTTAACACTGAGCTTAGTAGTGCTGATGCATTTAATACAGCAATGTACCTGAATATATTAGAATAAGGGACGAGGTTGCACAATAATTTGAGCCGTTTTAGTTGTTGGTTGATTTCAAATCCTTTCTGTTTTGCAAGATTTGGTCCAAGATGCACTTTCAAGACATTCTAACTTTCATTCCCAAGTATTTGACCGCTGAAGATGCGATGATATGATCATTTTATAAATATGTATTTATATATTTTAATTAATTGGTCAAAGTGTCTCGTAAAAACACATGCTGAAAAACACGTTTTGGTTGCTTTTTCGCTGTACTAAAAACTGAATGCTTTAGCAAACTAAAACTGGAGATCCATCCCAAAAATGTAAGAAAGACTGGACTACTAACTGGCCAACCTAGACCCCAAGTGGCTCCTGCAGGTCTGAAATTCATTGGGGTAATTTGATTAACTGATTTATTTTGGAACATGGACCTTTAAATATCAACTGAAATGAAAGGATCCTTAAGGTGGGTTCAGAACGCCTGTCTACTTGTTTGAGAAGGGGGCGTGTCAAAATTGACATGGTACACTTTTCTAAATAAACTGGTGTTTAGGTAAATTCAGTAGGGTTAACATCATAACTTGTAAGTGTAGAGAGAAGGTCTTACTCCTGCTTCATTTCCTCGGTCACTCCTCCAATGAACAGGTGGGTGTCGAGGTTGAGGCCGTCCGTGCCGTGTGGACTCTCGCCCACGATGTGCGGCTCGTTGTCCACGCTGAGCATGGCGCTCCGCCGGTTGCGTGTCACCACCAGCTGATGCCAGCGGCCCTGACTGATTTGTACTTTGCTGACCACCGTCCCTGTGCCCGAACCTGTGTTGAACCTGAGACGGGGGAGACAGAGCATGTCACCTTTATCCAACAATCACTTTATTCCTCTATCACACTTCATATGGACAGAACCTAAGGAGGTTATTTTCCAAATTCTGTTTGTTCTTTATCAAGCAAAGCCTAATGAGTGCAAGAAATCTGCTCATATTGCTCAACAAGAAAGAGAGAAAGAAATGAAAGGAAGGTCCCATTTGAGATTTCAAACTATGTGACTAGAATGAGGCAGTAACTCTCTTAAAAATGTGGTCCACACCCTCTTTTTAATTAAACCTTTTATCTAATGAGGTTTTGTTGAGAAAAAGGCCATATCATCACAGAAAGGAGATGCTGTGTACGTGCACCTACACATACAGGAGAATTAGCACAACCTGAGAGCAATTATCTGCCACAAATAATTAGTTCTTCTCCCCACGTCTTGGATTTACAGCGCTGTGGGTGGTAATCTCACAGCTGTATTTCTGGATTTGAGGCAGCGCTCCATTTGAAAGCACAAGTGACTAATGATCTCCTTTAGTTTGCTATTGATTTCGCCCTGAATAGAGAAATCTAACCTGGCCAGGTTGGGAGGAACCGAAAGGGCTTCGAGGGGCCAGGGTGAAACACAAGACCCAAAAGATAAGAAAAGCGGTGGTGGTGTTTTAAATAATAGGTCCAAAACAGAAAAGGTGCAGAATCTCTAATTAGCCCGTTCACGGTTCTTCTGAAGATGCTGCCTTACCCCAAATGGTTTCGTATACAGTTCCACTGTATGGGATGAGATAAATACTTAGTGTATCTGCAGGTTTTTGGCAGGAAAATGTCTAGTCTTTGGATGAAACTTTTGGTTACTGTCAGCTATAATCCAGAAGTGATACCAACCTCACAGTAGATCCTTTTTGACATGTTCTGGAATAATACTCAGCCTGGATTTGAGTCTGTTAAACAGAAAGTATGCATTGCAAAGAGGGCGTGGAAATTTTTGGAGTTGGACCTATACTAGGGACTAAAAGTCAGGACATCTCGGCCTAGGCTGCATTGATTTTGACAATTCTATTTAAAACAATGTGTCTTTTGTAAAATTAATTTATTTTATAAACTTTGATTTATTCAGAGATGTTTCACTGAAAGGACGCCTCTCTTTTGCAGGAACGCTCTGATCAAATTCGCACAGTTGGAAGCTCCCTGTCACATGCCCGCTTCTGCAACATTTAAGCCACCACTGCCTCTTGTGAGTATTACAGTTGTATAGAAGCGCAATACCAAATCACTGCAGTACTCTTAGATACACAATACAAACCGTGCACGCATCAGATGCAATACTCAAAGACAATGTCAGCTACATGAATCAATGTTGGACAATAAAATCTTATATTAGCAGTGTTACGATTATTATGATTAGTATAGTATATGTAATTCAGTATCCCAATATTAATAATTATTGGAATATAGAAGAATATCTGGAAACTTATAAAGATATAATCAGATGGCATTTAGGGTATTTTAACTCTGTATGGTCACAGATGGTTGGTCATTTCACCCAACCACAACATAAAACACCATATTAAGGTTCAAATCTGTATATATTTAACAGTTATTAAGTTAACTTACTATATGGCACTTCCATCCTGACTGCAGGATCTCTGTCTAATTTAAATCTTCAGCCCAATGTAGGCTATCTATGAGCCATTTCTGAACTAATTTCTATGTCTTTGCTTCCATCCATAATTTCAAACATATTTCTAGATAAACTTTAACTCTGTATTCGACTCTCTATTATAGAACTACCGGTTTTCTCCCAATAAGTAAATATACTGCCTATTACAATATACAATGTTTAATGCTGTAAATAAAAAATGAGAAAGGAAAAAAAGCTTTTAATAAATGCTTTGAAAGTGCGTGAATAAATCCAGAATGGTAACCCTAACCCTCAGGGTAGGGGGCATCAGAGCACATGTGTAGGGGTAGCGGGTATGTGTGTGTGAGTGTGTAGTGGCAGAAGAGGAACTTGCTGTAGAGACGGAGCTTTAACTTCACCGTTGCTGTGCAGAGTTGCCCGCACCTCGAGGGACGTTCGGATCATTTATGGCCATTGATGAACAACACAAAGAATATCACATCGTTTTTAAATAGTAGTTGAAATAGATCCGCGACGTGCGTGCAGCTGTCCGCACGCATAGACTCTGCACAAGGCCGGTGAATGGCAGGCGAGAAGAGAGGAAAGGGTCAACAATAAGACTCAGTTTAGCTGGAAATGTACAGTGTAAGTTATGGTGACTAATGAATTATTCGACTGTGTAAATCCTTCCTCGGGGACAGCCCTACTCTGTATATATATGTGATTAAAAATTACATATGAAATGCCAAATGTGGATTTCCTGTAAACATTTCTGCGCATATGCTCCCACCATCTGTAAGTGCGGTCATGTGAACAGTTTATTTACAAGTTATTTGGAACACGTCTCTGAAAGCAGGCATTCATAGCCGTAACCTACAAATCTGTCAGGAAGCTTCTCTGTCTTCATTTTCTGGCGGTGGTGTTTTCAGCTGTTTTACATGCAGGAGTTATTTGCCTCATTATCTTCAGAGCTCTCTATTTGTTTTATTCTCATCTCCATCATCTCTCAGCGGACGCCGCAATGACCCTGCCTACTAACGGCGATCATTTAAGTTTCATCAAAAACAATCAAATCAAAGCAGCAGAATCAGAGGCCGCTGTCTCTCTTAGCTCCCGCAACGCTCACCTGAGCTCCACCCTGCCGTTGACCAGAGAAAGAGAGATGAAGTCCTTCTTGCGATCCTGGCCATTGTAGAGCAGGATGCCGGTCGTCTCCGATGCTCTGAACTCCATAGCGATGCGGACCGTGTGGTAGGCACTCATGGTTTGAAAAGCCAAGTACGATTGGCCTCCAAATGACGGGATGAAGTACTTGATCGCTGTGGAGGAATGAAGACAACAAAGCCAATCCTGTCATTACAACATGATTTGCTTTATCATGGCGTAATAGGCATTTAATGTGCGTAATTAAGTGTGAGCGGAGGTGGTGTGTCACTGGCTCCTGATGACAGAGAAATAAGCCTTTCTGTCAGTTTATTTTTAGGAATGATGTTTTTTTTCCAAAGAAGGTAGAGAAAGAGGAGGAGCTGAGCTTTTCACCCACCCTCAAGTCACACGGATTAACGCACTCATGCACACGTGCATAGGAAGCCTTTGTTTTTCCGCCACTCGACAATTATGATTATTATCATCCATTTTCTCCCCCGGGCTTTTCTCTCCGTCCATCTGTCTTTCTGTCTGTCTCTCTGAGGAGAATGGCAGCTGATGAGCTCACTCTTTTCTAATGACTTGATTGATCTGGGGGAGGCTGGCGTGCAGTTTGTGCGTGCGTGCATTTAGCCACTCTAACTCAAAGACACACAATGATTCTCACCAGCTAATCCCCATCAAAGCAATTAGTGTCAATTATCTTAGGATGCAGCTGCGTGAGGTTGCTCCACATCCCCAAAAAATCCCAAAGTAGGGTAAGAGGGAAGAAACAAAAGAGTTGGGCTTCTCAAGAAGTTCTCCTTGATTTATGATTTTCTCCGTGGTGCTGATTGGATTCTGTGTTGCCTTTGGTGAACGGCTCAGCGGTTGCTTACATCTGAGGTTATACCTGTTTGAATCACTTGAGATGGGTTTGAAGCGCAGCCACCGGGGAGAGATGTTGTTTTTGACTCAATCACACCTGAACTCTTTGTACTATAAAACTGACATTCTGTTCTGAGCTGTGATTGCTGTTGTCTTGTTGAGCTTTTAATGACCTAATAAATCCACATCTGTGGCCACATAACATTGCATTTCCATATTCCAGCTACTAACTGAAAGTCATTACTCACACCGCTATTTAAGGTGTCACTTTGCAGCCACTTTGTGAAGCTGCAATTAGACAAAAATACTGCTTAAAAGAAAGATTTTTTTTTCTTTAAAATGAAAGTTTCATTAAATTAAACATTCCTTTAATATTTTTTTTATTATAATGGTGTGTCTCTGCTACTTTATAAATATATTAAAGCACTTGAGGATGTGGTTAGCAGTGATTATACAGCTAAAAGGCATGATTGGCACAATGGAAAACTGAGTCCCTAAAACCCTCTTAGTTGCTGCAAAATCACGGTAAATGTCAGCCTTTGGTGGTTTCTTTGAAATTGCTAATTGCAATAGTACCAAATTATAGGAAAAGTCTGTTCCAGCTCATTTTCTTAGATGACTTTGAAATAAGCTCAGACTTTGAAAATTTTGTTTAAAGAGTAATAACAAATGTGGGAAAGGATACAGTTCCTAATAGAAAAAGAAGCAAAAACATCCCAGCTGACTTACACTTTTCACACACAGAGCCTCCTCGCCCTGCGGGGCACTTGCAGCTGAAGTCTGTGCCATTGTCCTCGCAGGTGCCCCCGTGGAGGCAGGGGTGGGAGCTGCAGGGCTTCTGAGCCTTGTGGTGAAGCCTACCCCTAACATGGGCTATGGTGGTGGCTGGAAGCTGCGCGGTCGTGGTGGCGGCTGCCGTGGTGGTGGTGGGAAGAGGCGTGGTGACCGGCACTGAGATTGTGGTGGTACGTCTGACGTTGTAAGACCTGCGAGTAGTGCCTGGTGGGCGACGGGTGCTGTACGGGGAGGTTGGCACGGGCCTGGCGGTGGTGGTGGTGGTGGTAGGAGCGGCTGTGGTGATTGACGCCGTGGTGGTGGTAGTGGTGGTGAAGAAGGGGATAGAGGAGAGGCCTGTCAACATAGCCGGAGAGAACAATGGAAATTAGAAAAAGAAAAAGCCTGTGGCCTTGAGATTTCCTATTCAAGACCTGTAAAACCTTTGATAAATCACCTCATGAATAACTTAAAACCCTTTTTCATTTTATTAATCCCCACACACTGCTGTTAAGTCCACAATGTATTACCATAATTGGTGAAGCGGATATTCTGATCCTCCGGCTTCTTCACGGCGATGCTGGTCTCTTTGGAGGCCTTCAGCTGTTTCAGCAGGGCTCCTTCCATGTCCTCCACTGTGTATCTCGTATCTACAATAAACAGGTAGCACAACCACTCAGGACAAGGCCTCTGAGGAGCACTCCAAAGCAAATACAGGACTCTGACTTCTTTAGTGGGTACAATAGATACATTAGAAAGCCCTGTGTATGACAGGTGGAGGGTCTCCGGAGACCACTTGTCCTCCACCTGCTGCTTGTCCGGCTTATTTCCAGCTGAACTGCTCTCATAATATTTGCTGCATATGTTCTGGCCATGGAGGAGCGCTGCTTAATGGTATGAAGGATGCTTTACGACGCACATAAAAAATGATTTTGAGTTCTTTTACAGATATAACACTGGCATTGCTTTTACAAATCAGCATTATGTAGGTGTGCAATTTGTCATAATTGAAAATATAAGCCTGTGATTACACCATTAGTGATGTAAACAGATTAAGAAAGGATTAGTAACCCATATTTAGCTGTTGTCGAGTGTTTGTCACTGTATTAAAACAGTTGTATCAGTCGATAATCGTCACGTTCCATTCCAATTTTGAATTTTGTTGGGTACACGTCTTTTTCTCAATACCACAAATGATACTTTTAACTGTAAATGAGACACAGAGAGAAACAGAGCACAAGCCAACAATCTCAACAGCATGGTCATTAACCCCGGCTCTGAGGAATTACAAATACCAAACTGAACATCTAAGCAAAGGTAAAAAAAACCTTCTAATGATGTTGTGGTATTTTTTAATACTGGGGCAGATTGTTGCAAGCAAGAGATTCAAGTGGCATTGAGAAGAAAATCAAAAAAAACATTCAGTGCCTCACAATAATATGAGCTAAATAAAAAATAAGTAGAAAGCACTCAAAGCCAAGGATGCACAATCCTCTATATTTGTTATTTTATTAACAGAAATGTTTAGGAGTGCTTAACCTGCATCCAGATATCTGCATCAGAGTTTAGAGAGCAATAGAACATCATAAAGCTTTTTTGTTAATGAATTGAATTGAACTGTGTAAATCTTCAAGTGATTGTGCCTATTGAATCCTATCCATTTCAATTAGTTCAGCTGCTGTTGTGCCACATCCTGTAAAGGTAGAAGGCCACTTGAGTTTGCAGGATCACACAGTGGTTCTGCACAGGTACTATGTGGTTGATGCTGCACAGGTACTTTTAAGCATAATGGGGATTTATGTCAAATAGGCCACGCCTGCAAGAACTTTGTCACAAGTTTTAAAGGAACTGTACTGAATATTAAAAATATTATCCAAAAATGCTATGCACTATATCAAGTGCAGACTGAATGAAATTTATGGAAAGAGTAATAAAAAAACAATATGGAAACTCTATAAAAAAAATAGAGTGCTGGACTAAGAATTTCAGGAAAGAACAAATTTTGCCTCTCGGCTTTACAGTCCAAGAGTTACAAGTGAAAATGTAAAGCGCTTAAAAAATGGGGATATGATGGGTTATTCTGCATAAAAAATCTAATTAGGTCTTCCTTGGCCATCCCAATTTTATTTAAATCTAGCAAGTCATTTTTAAGATGACTTGCTTGAAGACAAAGAGGAACAAACGATAACTGAATCCAACCACACACTGCATCTCTCTCCATTGGCTGCTGTAATTTGTCATTAGTCAGTTTATTTTTAAATAGTCTGCTCTCTTCAAAGATCTCTCACCTGGTTTGAAGTGCGCCTCCACAAAGGCCAGGATAGAGTTGCTGGGCGCCAGGTTGCGGACACGAACACTCATAAAGTCTTTGTGCACCTCCGACTTCCTGAACAACTCATTGAGCTGAGGAAGAAAGAGAGAGCGAGCAGGACAGAGAGGGAGAGTTGGAGGAGAGAGCGGACAGAGAGAAGAGATGATAAATGAGGCTTGTAATGAGCTCCACACCATCATCACAGCGAGTCCAATTCCAGAACACTGTACTTTGTATTTCCATGGAAGAAAGACTGCCTCTCAAATTGGGGTGCAGAGAAAAAACTGTCGGGTGTCAGTACACAAATTGACATTTACCTGCAGTTGTAGAATTAATTATAGAGACAAGTTTTTGGGAGGAGCTAAGATAAATAGCATGTTACCTTGACACCCTACCCTGCTCCTGATTGGTTTAGCTTCCCACTGTGCAAGTTGCAACAGCGAGAAGAATCCCTAAGGATGTTTGAATACAATGTTTTTTAACCAACAGTGAGAGAGCAGGAGTTACCCTGAAGTGCCCCTCAGCCTCTGCCAAAATTTTATCTTAAAATTTTCAAGCTAGAAGTTTAAGTTTACAGTGAACGCTCCTCCACACGGCCCATCGCCATCTCACTGATTTTTACTGAAGTCAATCACTGTCTACCAAATGAAATTCCCCAGTGGTGTGATATTCGAATTAAAGTGACATTTTCCTCTGGACCTCTTGTGATCTGTGGTAGAGGTGGAGAACACTAGCCATTTTGCTCATTCTAATCATTTTGTGCAGTCATGTAGTTATTGACTATGTACTATGTTCATGCGTTTGTTAGGTTATCACATTATCACATAAGGTGTAATGCTCAACAACCCCCGGGCTTGAGGAATCAGATTACTTCCTACATGTGCTGAACACCTCTAATTTGTGGGCAGAGGTGTGACAGCAAAGCGGACAGTAAATAAAATCCTCCAAAGCAGCTTAGGGATGGAAATGGTGGGGGACAAACTCTCCTGTGGACACAGTGACCCAGACACCTCCTCATGTTTCTCTCCTCTCCTCTTTTTCTCACATATCCCAATTTATTCAATAATTGTAACAGGTTGCTGTGGTGCAAAAGAAATGTGCTGCAGCTCGATGCTTTGTGTGTATACGGTGTATCTGCGTATGTACTTTGCAGGCTTGCTTGTGTATGGATGTATGTTCTCAGTGTGTATGTTTGAAGTTGAAGAGGAGGTGGCTGCTGTCAAGTGGGCACACCAGGTTTCAGAGACACACAGGCTAAGAATGTTAACTGGCGCACAGACACACACACACGCACAAATGGCTGTGAGGCAGTAGATTACGTCCCAGCGGGGGCTAGTGACACCGATTCAACAGCTGGTAGATATGTACTGTGTACACCGACACACACGTCCCCGTTTCATCAGAGGAGCAAGGCCCTGGCTTGGCAACAGAGATGTTTGTTCAACGGTCTGAGCTCCACACAGAATATGGACAGTGGAGAAAGCTGTACTGTAAATGCTCTGTACCTGCCGTGGGCCTTGGGAACTGGCTTCATGAAAAATTTTAATTAATCTCACATGAGATGCTGCTTTCCGGTGCTGTGAAGTGTTTGGCAAGCATTTGACAAAATTAGTCTTTGCACAATTATGCAGAGAGCTGTTAGTTCTTTTTATAGTTCATTTATTAAACTTGAAGAGTTTCAGGAACCCTCATGTAATGTATATGCTACCTCAGCCCTAAAGCATTGCATGCAGCTTGAGATTAAAAGCACCAGACAAATTCTGTGAACATTTTTAATGAATCAGTACGATATGTGAGGAAAATCTTAATGTAGGATTCTTATTGTTTGGGGGGAATAATCACTGAGCCACCACAATGGGCCACAATCATGTGAAGGGTCTTGTTTTGTTCTGATCTACTTCTCTAGTTCGAAAAACAGAATTCAGTCACTATATTCCTTCCTATGGGTCACCTGATGGAACAGTTTGCCAATATTCCTTTTATTAAAATCAAATATCAGCCAGCCTATGTTGTCTCTCTCTGATATTATGTATGTGCCTCCCAGACCGCGGCCAGTGAATTTGATTTTTTATCATTGTTATTTTTCTATCAGATGTCTGACCAGAGAAATCACTCCAGCTCAGTGTGGCAGAATATTACTCAACAGCTTCAAGTCTGTAAAACCTGCAACGAAGCCTCAATGAGCCCGCCGAAAGGAGCTCAAAGAATTTGATTAGTCTGGCTCTGGGTGAAGAGCGTTAGTGTGTCATGATGCTTTGAATGTTCAGAAGCTTTTCCACTCTTTACGATTTAAGATGGAACTATGCAACTTTTGTTGAACAGTGTCCGCTGTGGCCACATGATTTTAACATTACAATTCATTTGCATTTGTGTTTCTGGCCAACTTCTTACTGTAACTAATATTCACTCTCTTTTCAGCTTTGATCTCTGCCAAAGCACCCTTGCACAGTGTGTTTGTCATAGGCTTTTTTTGGCTGAAAACAGCTGCCTGCTGCAGCTGGAAATGGTGTCAAAGAGAGCGATGTTTGCAGGCTAAAAGGCTCCGTAAAGCTGGAGGAACAGCAGATATACACATAATCATTTGATCCATAGTAAAAATATAAAAGATTAATTAGTGCAGCTTTAAAGAAATCATCATAATTATTAAGGAGATGTGTTTGATTGTTCAACTTTTAATTCATCACATTAAGATTGTGTTATTTCTCACTTTAATGGTGAAATGCAAACAAGTTAATATCAGTACAATATTGTCTTATGGCAGATTCAGCCAAGAAATAGTATTGCTACTTGAATTGTATTCCAAACACTACAGCTCAAACATCACTTACAGCACTCTCTATGCTGCGGGCCGTCTCTCCAAACAGCTCTGACTTGGGGTCCTCCATCTCGGGGGTGTAGAAAATCTCCTGGCCCTCCACCTGGTCCAAGTGCAGGAAACCACTGAACCTCATGGTGGCTGGAAGGAGAGGAGTCGAGGAAAGAAGATGATACTAAAAGACCATAGTTCAAACCTTCTTCAATCACTCAGTTCCTGCTGCCTTCACACTGTGCTCATTTTGGGGTAGTGCCACTTTTGGGTTAGTGATGGATTGTGTGTTTGTGTGTGTTTGTCAAGGGGAGGTTAGTGAGTTTGTTGCTGATTGTGCGGGAGTTTGGCCATTAAAGGAGGGGGTAGTGGTGGTGGTGGAGGTTGTAGTGGTGGAAGATGTGGACTGTGAGATATGAGAGAAGGGAGGGAGAAACAAAGGAGTGAAGGGAAGGTGGAAAAATGGGCCAGTTTTACCAGACTGAGACTCGTCCCAAAAGCTGGCCGAGGCATGAGGGGCTGAGTAAAAAGACAACAAGTTAGACAGACACAAAAACATGAAGGAAAAAACAACACACACACTAGAGAGGAAACAGCCCACAGGCCCTCTCAAAAGTGCCCTCTTCAGCAAAGAGACAGCCTCCTTGTGCAACCTTGGGGGTTATGTTGTCCAACATTCATCAGCTCTCTATATGGTTTCTTCGTACTTCGCACCAGAGAGGAGAGGGCTTGAAATAAAGCTAAAAGTGGAGGGGATTTGTGTGTTTGTGCGAGGTGTAGAACGGAGGAGCATGCGAGGTGCTGATGCCGTGCTTCCACGCTGCTCTTAATCAGCAGAACAAATTGCCCGAATCAATCATGGCTTCCCCTGCCTGAACAGTGCCAGGCAGAACGGGAAGAGCGCTTGTATGATTATTGTAAAAGATAGCCGTAATTGTCTCTTAAATGCCGCCAGACCAGTTACTGACACAGCCTGGTTAAAATTACATGAAAAGGACAGTGGACGCTGGCGACTCAGTGGCTGCATTCCCTCCGTCTCCCCTCGTCTTTACAGCGCTTTCACGGGGCAGCCCGCATTTATTCAGATGTGACGGCAGCCATAAAATACAGGCAAATGGGCGATGTTTGGCCAATAAGACAAATGGGGGNCAGCGAGAGAGATCAGACTTTTAATCTGCAAAGAAGACAAACATCAGAGAGGGTGATTTTCCAGCCCACTGCTGTGACGGCCATTAAGAAAGAAAGAAAGAAAGAAAGAGAGTGATAAAAGAAGGGAGCTATTTGACTGTCAGATTCTAGTGAACTGTAAAATGTAATGGATTTGTCAGACTTCCACTGGCATATGGAAGAGTTTACGGGAGCTGGAGCTTAGCGTGCCATTAACTTTCACACGAGCATTTGCTGGTCATAATCCTTGATGTCATAGGAATGGTATTGCCTTGTTTAAATGTAACATATGGAACGCCTGCAGTGATTTTCTTGAACAAAAAAAAAAAATTTTTAAAAGGGGACCAGCGTTGCACTGAAGCCTTTTTGGCCTTACAGCTGAAGAACCTATCGCAACACCCGGGCAGATAAGCCCAAATCTCCACGGCTGAATCCCACTACATGTAAGTGATTGTAATTTGAGTGAACTGAACCTTTAATACATTCTTAACCAAGGTCTCATAACCACTGAGAAGCTTTCCGACAGAATACAAAAATGGATCTCCTTGAGTGCGTGAACGTGAGGGCTACACTCAACCTTGAGCCACTTCACCAGTTTCACTTTTGGATTAGCGAACAATTAGTCCTTTTTGTTTTGAGACACCCAGGTACACTCAATAAATAAAGTGGATGGTACAATGAGATGATGCTCAGCGGAGCGGCGATGCGCATTTCAGGAGAACAAAGATCCAGCATATCGATCAGCCTATCTTGCCGCCTGCTTTTACTGGTAACACTTGAGCTGAATGGAGTATTGATTACTGGGATGTCATTGTTGGCTGAGATAAATATTTACAGGGTTTTTTGGATTATTATTATTATTTTTTTTTTTACAACTGTACAGCTAAAACCTGTTACATAGTACATACTCCTGTAGTGATCTGGATTTGGGGCCAAAGGTCATCAAATAACCTCAAAAGATGTGGTGTTCCATGTTTCACCTCTGTTTGGCTATAAATTCTGTGAAAGAAATAAATGCAGTAGACTGTGAAAGGCCAAAGGTGGCCTCATATCTTCAGCTCATATTGTGGATCGGGTGGCAGTGAACTGTGCTGGTTTATTGGAAGGCTTTGGGACCTTCAACACGCCTGTAATGCAACTCTGTGCACTAATTTATGGCCTTAGCTCTTTCAAGTCAAGACCTGGAGCCTGAGAGAATCCCTCTTTTCACAATCAGTCAGACTAACGCCGCTGGGACAAACAGAGAGCAGATTTCAACTGAGGGATGGAAGGAGAGCGCGATACAGAGGCAAAGGGGCGACAGAAGCCCTTTATCTTTATGAACTGAGTCTGGCAGAAGGCACTGATTGGTACAACAGCGCTCGTCGGCCTTTGGTACTCTCTTGATTCTGTACCAGCTCAACTCCAGAGAGAAATGAACTGATGCAAGAGCGGACTGAGATTGACTGAGTTGAGGGAGAGAAAAGAGTGAGATATAGCTCAAGAAGGAGATACCGAACAGTGGCACTGACTGATAGAGAGAAGAATGTGTGTGTGTGTGTGTGTGGGTGGGTGGGGGTGTGTGTGGGGGATAAAAAGAGAGGTGGGAGATTCTAAGAAACAGAAAGAAGAGAAAAAAAGCAGGGATAGAGGCAGTAATGCTTATTTATAAAGCGAGACACAGGGGCCCTAAATATGACGGTGACTCAAACCAAACTTCTGGAGAAAAACTAGGGAAAATTAAACTCACTGGGGATCAAGCAGGATAGGACTAATATCAGAGTCAGCCTGTCAAGTGGTGTCAAATTCATAAATATGGATTACTGAGGTCAGACTTCACGTTTTACTGTGTGTGTATTTTTTTTTACTTCCCTGGCACCTGCCAATAGGATCATTTACATATGAGGGCGGTGATTCATGAAAGCGCCACTGCAGAAACAAATACCACCTGTTCATGCGGTTGTTTAAGGCAGATGGCACAATATCATTATTCCAGAAGTAAACATTAAATATGAAAAAAAAACATTACCAATGTATCAACAAATTAAGGTTATGAAATCAAGAAAGGAGTTTAAAAACAACAACGCTGCAACAAAAAGCATTCTGTGCAGTGCCACACTGCATTCAGGACCAGTGTCTGGCAAGTGACTCAGAAATTGTACATATATTACTACACTACGTTCACTAGCTTCCACTCCGTACCTTTCAAAAAAGTGACAGACAAGCTGTTTAGCCAGCTCATTTTCTGACTGAATGCAGTTTATTGGAACAATAATTAACCTTCAGTCACCACTCAGCCGAACTGAAAACACTGCAGTCTCTCAAACCAGATGATGCTAAAGAGTATAGGCCTTCTTTGTTTAGCTTTTTGCTGGAAGCAACCTTCAACTGCCCTTGACTGTCATCATAAGCAGTATACAACACGCAGACTGCTTCTACAAACATTTGTGAAAGAATGGGTCGCTCTCAGGAGCTCACTGAATTAGAGCGTGGTACCTGGATAGATGACCTGTGCAATAAGTCCATTTGTGAAATTTCCTCACTACTAAATATTCCACGGTCAACTGTTAGTGGTGTTATAACAAAGTTGAAGTGGTAGGCCACATAGAATCACTGCAGGGTCAGCTCATGCTGAGACACAGTGCACAAAAGTCGCCATCTTTCAGAGTCAACAGCTACAGACCTCTAAACGTTGTGTGGATTAGCTCAAGAACAGTGCGTAGTGAGCTTCATGGAATGGGTTTCAATGGTCGAGCAGCTGCATTCCAGCCTTCCATCACCAAGTGCAATGCAAAGCAACGGCTGCAGCAGTGTAAAGCACACCGCCGCTGGACACTAGAGCAGTGGAGACCTGTTCTTTTAAGTGCCGAATCACGCTCCTCTGTCTGGCGCAGCAGTGCACAAAGCAGGGTCCATAAAGACACGGATGAGTAAATTTGGCGTGGAGAACTTGACTGTCCTGCACAGAGTCCTGACCTCAACCTGAGCGGAGACTGTGAGTCAGGCCTTTTCGTCCAACATCTGCCTGACCTCACAAATTTGCGTCTAGAAGAATGGTCAGAAATTCCCATGAACACACTCCTAAACCGTGTGGACCAGCATGAAGGCTTTGTATTGGTGAGCTTTAGAGGTGTTGCCATAGCAGTTTGAGCTTATGTGACTTAATGAAAGAGAAACATTTAGTCCTAGAAGCTAGTGGAAGTCAAATCAAGACTTCTACGCTCTTATCCTATTTCTTAATACAGTACCAACTGACAGGAGACAAAAACACAGAGGTTGAAGAGCAGAGTCATAGTCAGGTCATTACAGGTAAGAGAAAGTGGTTTTTGAAGGGGTGTTTTGACTTACAGGGGCAGTTGGCGCCCTCTGGAGAGCTGGAAGGTGTCTTGCCATCAGGGCAGCAGCCGAACTCTGTGTTGTCACAGGATGACCGGTCCTCAGCTGTGGGTACAGTGGTGCTTGCTACCGTGGGACCTGGAGGTGATACACAGGGGCTTCAATTTCAAGCCAGCTTAATTAAAAGACCCATTGTAAAGCTGTTTTTCTTCTTAGGCGTTTTCTAAGATCAAAACCAACAAAAGATTTTTCTCAACTTGCTCCTGCTCCTGCAGATGGTTGTGTTTTTACAGCCCGCTGACCTGTGATTGGATGCATTTGTCAGGAGTGATTGTATGGCATTTTCATGGGAATTTTAGATCTGGAACTGATTTTGTCAGGCAGAGAACACATAATAGAGACTGCTACCAGTCATGTGACATACAGAACATTTTAAATGATAAGGGGATGTGATAACATCTCACTGCTGATTGGCTGACAGTTACCTTCAAGGCTTCCCAGGAGAAAAAAAAATACAGTCGTGTTTGCGTTACGGTCACTATATATCTGGCTATCTAGGGACATAAAAGACATAAAAGTGGATGGGCTTTCTCTCTCTGATGAATGAGAGTGTGGAACAGCAGTGAAGCTCTGTCCTCCCTAATGATGGTGTTGGTGGAGGGGGTGTCTTGGTCGAAGGGGCGCAGTTTATGGCCGCACAGAGATTAGAAATAATCGTGCAGGCAAACAGCTATCGGCTAAACAAGTCGTAAAGACGCCAGAGGGAAGGGTCGTTCTGCTCAAGGACTCACGGCCAAAGGAGAAGGAGGAGGAGGGAGGAGGAGAGGGAGAAGGGGGGAAGAAGCTGGGGGTTTATAGGGCATCTGTGGGCATGTGGTCTGCAGATTTACAGATGCTGTGCTAAAGAGGAAGGCGCTGGTAGGGGAAAGAGGACAGTGCACGACAGCAAGGGGACGGTGCATGACTCCAGTGGGAGCCATGAAAGCTGTCAAATAAATACACACACGCACACACACACACACAAACACACACACACACACACACGGCACAGATAAATGCAGATTGCAACAGAGACACAAAAACACGTTCGAATGCACATCTCTGACCTGCTCAAACAGTGACATGTGCACTTGGCATTAGACACACTCAGTGACATGAGGCATGGAGAGATAAGAGTAACACACACACACACACACACACACACAGACAAAACAAAGACTTCAACATACATATAAAACATACACCACACACACGCAAATCACAGTTATGAACGCAGATCAGTGCTGATTTTAATATCCACATTGAAATCTGCACCGTGGCCTCTCCTGATCTGCTCACACGTTCATACTCAAAGATTCCTGTGTGAGCGGGTGCTTCAGCAAGCACACACAATGCAAAAAACATCCAGGCATGCTTGGGCATATATTAATTCACACACATGTACACACACACACATAAATACACACATCTGCAAGGCACCAGGTCTCCTTGGCAGACAGGCTACATGCTCTTCGCGTCACCGAGCACTCTGGTCAGCCTCTGACAAGAGAATAAATCTAAGACTCAGGGAGGAGGAGCGAGATGGGGAGGAAGAGGAAGAGCTGAGGAAGAGCACATTGGGCCACGCTGTGCCATCAGTCCTGTCCCGTTACTGCGAGCTGTCAGGCGAGGTGGATGGATGGATGGAAAACAACAACAGAAAAATAATTTTTAAAAAAAGGTCTGATTGAAAGTCTCAGTCATCCCTTGTTGTCCAAGCAGAGGCCCAGAAACCGCAGCCTGCTGTTACAGTCAGGAGGGCATGTCGAGAAAGATTTGAGACTAGTCATGTGACATGGTTCGCAGCCTCCACACAAACTTACACCTCATCCTCCCAGTCACATCAGCCTGTCAAGTCAGGCTCCAGAGATCCCCAGATGCGGGCCAACAGTTTCATCCGGCCTGCCGAGTGTATTTTACAGAGCCTGGGTTTGTTTTGCTAGCTGTCGAGAGCGAGAGCGCCGGTGGAATGGGAGAAAAGAGCATTGGTGATGCAGCAACAGTGAACCGTGCAAATACATTCCTTTATGTCTGAAATTGAGATATGCATCTTATGTAAGTGGAAACGACACTATCCTGCCTGCCTGGCTTTGACATTTGTCTCTTAAAAAATAATTTGCATACAAATACATCAGCCTCTGTTGATGTTAATGTAACTTTCAATTAACCGATGATGGTATGAATGTGTTATGATGTTAGCTAAGAAGAGACTATGAGTTTGTCCAACCCCTTCTTGAAAAAAAAAGGCCCCTCCCATATAACCCTCAAAGCATTATGGGTAATGAAGTGAAAGAGCAGGGATTTACCGACAGGCTCCTCTGCCCCACTGGCCTCCGTCGGGATGCCGCTACCTCCTTCCACATCCCGCTCATCCTCTTCTTCAATGGTGTCGTCGCCGCTTGGCTCGCCGCTGCCCGAGCCCTCGAAGGAGGTTGCAGCGGCAGAGGGGGCAGGGCTGGTGCGAGAGGAGGAGGTGGTGGCAGCGGTGGACTGCGGCTGGGTGTGGATGGGGTGGCGGTGGTTTGCTCGTGCGCGGTGGTGGATGAGGGTGGTAAAGGGGGTGGAGGCTGTGGGCTGCTCAGTGGTCTCGCTTTCATCCGTCCTCGGAGGCGGGATGGCCCACACGTTGTTGGGGTGGAAGGGGGCAGGGGTGGTGATGGAGGGGTTGGGGGTGGGTCGGTCTGCCGGCTCAGAGATGATTTCTGGTGGAGGGAAGGGGAGGAAGCAAGGAATGGATGAATGATTGAGCAAAGATGAAAATGTTTGCTTCACCTAACTTAACACCAAAGGAATTAAAAACATCATTAGCTAAAAAATCATAACAAAGCCACTTAATAATTATTACAACCTCCTGTTGACAATAACTTTTTACCTCTGCATTTACTGAATGATGATGTTCTTTTTAATCTTCTAACCCCTCTCCCTGATGCTCAACAGTGTCATTATGAAATTACATTAAAAATCAATACATATACACACACACACGCACACACACACTTGCTGGCTCCTATTTGTAAAAGCAACCTCTGATTAAAAACCCTGCAATGGATGAAATGTCAGGAATCTTTATATGACAAACCTTAAGTAATGAAAGTGCATCCATATGCAGAATGAATATGGAATATGCCAACAGATGACATACTGCAATCGGAGTTATATGTGTGTTTCGCCTGCGGATGAGTTATGTTGCCCAGGCAGAGTTAAACTGCTCCAGTTGGTGTCAATACATTGCGCGTGGTGTGTTTGCGCTTGTGTGTGTACATATATGGCATGCGTTTGTGTGCACAGTATGCATGCTCGTGTGTTGTGTGCATGCTTTGCCAATGCCTATGAATTATATATCCATATTCAAATGCGGCCCTCCAGTAGCAAAGCTTTAATCACCAACAGCCAGTGCCTCCGGTGATGAATGATTGATAGAAATGGGGCAAAAAAAGCTGGCTTTAACTCTGGCTTCAAAGACGGCAGACTGCAGCTTGCAGAGAGCATGAGCATCCGTCAACGCCACCACAAACACGCTGCTGTCAACAGAAGCACACAAACGCGGACGCACACACACACGGCAAGGAATCACTCCAAATGAGGGAGCGAGAAGAGGCTCTCTGCAGACAGACCATCATTACCAATGCAAAAAGCTCTGGTGCAAAAGGACAAACTGTCTGCGATAAAAGAACGATAAATAGGACAAAAACTCCTGAGGGGGAGAAGTGAGTTGGCAGGGAGATGCTACGTAAGTGAGCACTTCAGATTTAGCCGAGGCAAGCAGGCGTGACAATACACTCGTTCTTTCTTTACTTCTTTGCGCCCCAAGAGTATAGATGTATGTGAGTGTGTGGGTGAAAGGAACGGGGGGGAAAAAAAACTAGATTTGCGCCTCATTAGGATTCGTCTAACATTATGTGTAGGACTTAATTACACCGCTATAATCGCCAATTTGATCGGCAATTATTCATTGAGGTGTGAAATGCGGTACCTACTGAGATGGCAAAATTCCTGGGAGAAACACAGGGTGTCAGCTTAAAGCACGGCAGATATTTGTATGGAGAGAGATTTGGAGTGGAGTGCACAGAGCGGCGATGCTATCACCAAGAATGGTGGCATGCATTGCCTTTCCTCTTGGCTACACCTGTCAGTCAGGTGCCAAGCTTAGCGTCAGGCGGCTCACTCCCTGGAAAGTGCTTAAAGTGTGTTTGGGTGTGTGTGCATATCTCTTGCAGCAAGTTCCATGACATAGGATAAGGGAAGAAAAGAACACATCTGACAGACGAAAGAAGGACTGACAGCGCAGTCTGTTCGGCTGATGCTTCTCTTAATCAGGTTTAACAGTCCATTTGGCTTTTTTTTCCCCTTTTTCCTCTCAGTAGAGCAATGGACACTTATGTCACAGGATGGAGAGGGGAAAAAAAATAATAAAAATCATTGTCGTCTTGGCTTGTCTCAGCAGAGTAGTTATTGCTGAAAGGTGGTTATTAAGATTGTTTGTGGTGTCACCCGCACTCAGTGAGGAGGAGGGATCTGGATGTAGAAGACCGGAGTGGAAAGACAAGGGAACCGCAGAGCCAAGAAGGAGAAAATGATGGATAAAAGAAAGAACAGGTTAACAAAGCTAGCAGTGGGAGTATATGGCAAAGCAAACAGTGGGAACAAAATGACGGATTAAATAATGAGCAAAAATCGCAGGACATGGAGCAGAGACAGTGAAGGCAGCAGAACCCTAACACGCAGGCGGAGGGGCTGCCGATGCCATATGCTGGCATTCGTTGCCAATTTGCTGCAAACCTACAGGTGATAACGCCATATGGGAGAGGCAGGTCATTGTCAACTTGGTGACCATTTTCCCCTGCCGCCAGAATTTGCTCATGGGTCCAAATGCCCTCCCTCTGCTGCTTGGTACAGTAGCTCTTGCATTTTTTTTGCAGGTTTTCTCTGATATTGCTTCTTTTGCTGAGACACCCAGAAAAAAAACTCCTCTCTACACTGTGGCTACACTGCCTTTTAAGCTTGGAGACTCCAGAGAGAGCTGGTAATATCACAGATAGCTGCAAGTTCTCTGCCAGCGTATTATTGTGAATTTTTACTTAGCTTGCCCATTAGTGGCAGAGTGTGGTGCAGCACTCACATTCTGAGGTATAATAGAAAGTTGCGACAGATCAATGGTGTTAAAAAAGATCAATATTCACTCATTTATATAAGCCCTTGGCATTTCTCTCTTGTCAAGCCACATGGCAGCTTGGTGAGCATTAGCATGCCACAGTGCTTAGGCCGGGAGTCTGGAAATATTGCGTGTAAACAGTGGGAGGGAGGGCAGGCAGGGCCGCATCGTGGTGAGGGGTGGAGGCAGAGCAAATGCTAATTCGCACCCAGCCACACGTGAAATGAGCTCGAGATCTAACCCCCGAGCCGACAGCAGCAGCGGGAGCAGCTACCCGCGGTGCGACCACATCCGGGAGAAGAAATTAAAGATCCTCCGTGGCTGTTGGGGGGCCCGAGCGCTCGGCTGTCTGTTCCTCCCCCGAGGGTTCGATAGAGAAAAGGGTCCGCTGCGAGGCGTCTTCTTGCCTCGTGTGTGCAGCAATGCTAGGTGAGGATTTACACATAACACACATCTCTATTGCCAGGCAACAGAGGAATGTGAAACCAGACTGCATTTTGGCTCCTTTTGCTGGTTACCCACGGCACTGAATTTGTAAGTACCAGATGTTCGGGGACTTATCAAAGCCTTGTCGATCTCTTGCTGAGCATATTTGGATTCTTTGTCTGTGTACCTGTAACTGCAATTCAGCACAGATCAGCCTTGCCTCCTATGGAAATGACCTAGTTTGGATCTGACAGAGCGCTCAAGGGAGATGTATGACGAGGACTCTGCTTTTTTGGTGACACAGTATTAGGTCACCTGATATGTGCCCACTGAGCAATGAGGTGAATGAACATTTTTCCACCTTAAAATGCTAGACACCTGGCAGTGGCTCATGGCCAGAACCACACAGCTGGCACTCCTCTTCTCAACTGTGTTTGCCGGCGGCGTCTCTAGAACCCTGTTGTGACGCAAGCTGGCAGTTAGTGCGACAACTTCACTGTACATGAAATCCGCGGCCTTGGCGCGTGTCCCAGCACCTATTACATCGATTGAAACAATGTCCATCAGCATCTGGACTGAGGGCCAAGAGCTGTACCTTTTACTCAGAACACATTTACTCTACTTCCTCCATCATTCTGAAACACTGTTGTGTTCCTGGCAGCATATAGCTGTGAAGAGACTGACGCATTTCCCACCAGGAGTGTTTGAAGATGAAGCCAAATCCCAACAGAGGAGATAGAAAGCAGAAAGGAAGTGTCATTGCTATCTTGTGGGATTGCAAGGCTCAGACTCCAGTCAAACTACAGAGCCCTTGCTTTTAAAATGCTACAATATTTAAGTGTCCTCCAGTGGTGAACACGATTTTGCTCTCACCTGGCAGTTCACGAGCAGGGGGAGGGCGGGGCCTACTTTACTGTACTCTGTGTACTGTAACTAAATATTGACAATCACAATCACAGAGCTTCAGGAAGAATTATAAAAAATGAAAAGCAGAATTCTCTACTTGAACTTAAATACAGATGACTCCTTACATGTGACCTTGAGCTTATCCATCTATTTTCTTTTGAAATAAAACGTTTGGATTTGCTTAACCACAAACAAGTGTGTTTACTAGCACTGCGATCACATGCAGGTACTTTCCTGTAGACCCAAAATTTAAGCCAGATTTGCATACACGTCGTAGTGACTTTGCTTTCTGAGACAAAGAAACAGCAGGAGGGGGATCATTTGAGGGCCACAGCACTGCTCATTATCTTTTGATCGGGGCCTGACAACTGTTGGCCATCCATGCGACGCGTGATGCATGGAGGCTTCGGCAGGGCTCACCTGTGCACTGTCCGGGGTGTTTCACTGTGATGTCCTTGTCCTGCCTACAGGCTATGGTCCTCAGCTGGCACTGGTCGGCATAGGTCACCCCGTCTGAGCCACACACCTGCTCCACAGTGACAGAGATGGAGAGAGGGGAAATGGGAACACATGTTAACTCCCTGTAGGCAACCTGAGGTCTTTCTGTTTATACTGTGTTGCAAACTTTTACATCAAACTAACTATTTCTTCAGTGCAGACAGACTGAAAGACCCACCTTGGTTTTATTTTTCTCATCACAGTCCGGTGGAGGGCACTCGCAGTGAGCTATGCCGTCCACCTTTTTGCAAGAAGCTCCAAAACTGCACACTAACTTTTCACATGAAGTCGGGGCCTCGGGACCTGCAGAAGTAAGAGTTTTGTGTTGTTACACCTTCTGTACAGCCCCACTGACAGACAATTTACGCCAATGGAACATAGCCGCTTTATGAATTCTGATTGTGACAGTGTGAAAATGTGCAGCAAAACGAAAAGTGACAATCTACATGCATGTTTAATGTTTTTTCGCGTTTGCTTTCATGTATTAAGTAAGCAGACATTCTACATGACAGCATGTATACTCTTGACAGAATTCTTTATCTTGTTAACTATGTATTGGCTTGCTTTGTGTTAGTAGCCAGGGTGATACTGAACTAGCCTTGCACAGAGGCACAATCTCTGACACGCCTCTCCTCACTCTGGTTGATTTTAAAATGTGTTTAGCAGGTAGTTTTGGGCACTTACTAGTTACTAGTTACTTATTACTCCTTAAAAAGTAATATTATTACTTTACGTATTACTAGGTGATATAAGTAAGTGGTTTTTACAAAGCATATAACGTTTCCTAACACCACTGGCTGAAATAAAAAAAAATAAAACAGGTAAATCCCGACTTTTGAACAGCTGTTTTTCTGCACGTGTAGCCTGTTTATAAGAGCAGTCTGCAGTAGTTAGAAAACGTTACGCCGCTCTCTCCCGACGAGTCCAAACAGGGCAGAAGCTGCCGGAGTTTCTTTCTGGAAGTTTCACGTCGCTGTGCTGCTTCAGCAGATGCTTCAATAAACTGCATGTAGAATTGTTTGCGGTTGAAAGCTTTTTGCTGGTCGCACAGAGTTTACAATAGACGACAATGTTCTTTGCATCTTAAGACTGTGACACAATAATGGCAGTAGCTATTTAACAGCTGAGAGAACGCCTCTCTCCCTCGTTCTCCATTCTTCCTTTAGTTTTTGGCTATCAGCGGACATCAACAACAGGACAGGACTTAGTAATGAGTAATGCAGCGTTACTTGGATTAGTAACTGTAATAATATTACTGTTTTAGAAAAGTAATTCGTTACACTCCTAGTTACTGGGAAAAGTAATGTTATTACTGCCCAACACTGGTAGCAGGGGACAGGCTGAATGACAGTGTCTCTGTCAGTTTTTCTCCTCTAAGTCAGTGACCTTTTTGTAGTCTTACAAACAATCATAAACTTTTCTAGTTCACACAGTGTGAATCAGTTTCATAGGCAACAGAATTTTCCCTAACAGCCTTATTGTGGTAAACAAAAAAGAAAGAGCGCTGTAAAGGTATACACTCAGGATATTTGGCTCTGTCTCTTTTTTCACAGATCTCTGGAAGCTCTCCAAAGGAGCGTTTGAAGCCTTGAAGTTGCCGCAGCAGGAGCTGCAGCCGGGGAGCCCACCATGCACCTGACAGGCTGCAAGTGTGGGGTCTTTGCATTGTTGCCGCACCACAGAGACTTAGAGTACCCCCCACCCCTTGGCTCCAGCTTTCATGAGCTACCGGTTCTCACTACCTTGTCTTTTCATCTTGCAGGGTGTGCGGCAGAGTGCCTCACCACTGTGCCAGGACTGCTGGCTTCATTAAGCATTTGACTTTCAGTCGATATCTGATGGTGCATCTTAATCAAGGAGCTGCAGGCCCCCACAGCAGGAACTAACCTTTCCTTCAACCAGCTTTTTAGCTTGTGCAATCACTTGGGCTATTTTCGAGGTAATCAATGGTCCTTATGCATAAGTTTAAACATGCACGTACACGCATTGTGAATCTTTCAAATGGAGTATGATGTGGAGAAAATAATATATCAGTGGGCAATGTGTCATGCACGTCATTTGTACACTCTAGTATTTTCCTAAACACTAACGATTAACTGCTAAAAGCAGACAGAGAAAGAACTTGCAGGCAGATCAATGGGTCAGAAAAACACTTTAGAGAGAAGTTGGGACAAAACAGAAAAAGTGTGTGTGTGTGTTTATGTGGTTTATTAATGCTCCACCAGTTGCCTTGGTACTCGCTCTTAGTACCTTTGTCGCAGCCATTCATGCCCATCTTGCTTCCATCTGGACACATGTTGCACTTCATGCCCTTCACTCCGGTCTTGCAGGAACACAGACCCGACATCTGCTCGCAGTCGTCTCGGACAGAGCCCGTGGCGTTGCATTTACACGCTGCCATGGGGACGAAGAGGAAAAAAGGAGAAAAGATTGATAAGGAAAATAGTGTCAATTAAGGACAATGACTCGGCTTCTATTGTGTTTAAGGCACCCTTAGCCTCTTCACTTCAGATACATCTATGCCTTGCAGTCAAGGATTGGGAATAGTTCGCACAGCTTTAGGGGCCACAGAGGGTAGAATGGGAGGAGGGGAAGGATGAGTATCTAACAGAAACCCTTGAAACAACCCTAGGGAGGGACATCAACCCAATCATGTTCCTAGAATCAATGATGTGTGTTTTTTCTCCTTTCCTGCTGAACCTGGTATTGGTGTGCAGTGTGCTGTCTGCTCGCTGTGAGTGAACCTTGTTAAGGTCAGGCCACGGGTGAAGCACCTGCAGGCTTCCTGCTGTTGACTGAAAATGCTCTGTGGCTTTGGGAGCGTATGTCCTATGATACATCAACAGCAGGAAACGAGTCGGTCACCATATTGCATTACACCAAGACAAACAAGGGGTCCTGACCCCGTTCTCCACATGAATACAAATGAAAACCGTTCATTCAATACAGTTTTGGCAGGACTAAAGGACACAGTAGAACTTCGCTCGAAACAACACCTATCATCAAGTCATCATTTCCCTCTTACCTCCTGTGTTTTTTGTTTTGGCTACATCCCAATACAATGGGGTGAATGGATTTTTGTTTGGTTTGGTGTACAAATTCAACTATAATGTATTTTTCTAGAAGCAGTTTCCCTGTTACTCTCAAAACAAACTGTCACTAGTTTTAAAAGGGGTTATTTCTATCTGTCTGTCTGATAGGTCTACTGACGACCCCCACTGGAACACCATTCTCCCTGAAACTCTTCACATTTACACTAGACTTTTTCAAAATTATGTTCATTAACTTAATATTGTCATTTTTTTCTCTCCATATTCTCTCTTTTTTTCCCCCCAGTGAAGCCCTCCAAATGTGTGATTTATCATTTTGGGCTAGAGTGGTCCTAATGAATAAAATTTACTTGACTATTGAGGCCAATGCAGACATTTCTTAACCACTGCCTCAAAACCAAATAAAACTCTGCATTGCTATATGCCACTTGAGGGATGACAAAAATATATTTTTTGTAATCCTGGTGACCCTTTGTGGAAAGACATTGTAAGGATGCCATAGGCAATGTATGGGAAGGAACAAAAAACAGCATGCATACAGGGACTGGGACTAGAACAAATCCCTGCTCCTGAAGTCAGGTTCAACGGCTGCAAGTACATTTCCTCAATCAGCAGAGATACAAAGAGGCGATTCCTTACGTGTGCAGCCGCTCATGTTCTCTGTCACAATGCCACGGAAGTTCCAGAAGCCCGGCTCGCAACGGTCACACTTCTGTCCCCCGACACCCGGTTTACACGAGCACTGCCCGGTGGCTGGATCACATGTCCCCTTGTAGGAGCCGTGGACATTACACTGACAGGTACCTAATGCAGTACGGAGCAACATGGATGCCACTTTTAACTTCTACTGCTTGAGACGGAACTCCGCTGCAATACATCACTGGTTTATGCTTTTCTAACTTTGAAAGACCCAATCATCACATAACAACGCTTGAATACTACTTGTTATGGTGGATACTCTGTATTCAAGATGTATGCTTGGCTCAAATGTTGGGTAAGCCCTATTCCACAAATAAAAAGGTAGATAGTGCACTTAGATGACTTTCCCCTTTACTAAATCTCTGTATATCCTTATTTCTGAGTCTGCATTTTCTCCATCCATAATGTATCCCATAGCTAACAGCTTGATGCAGCATTTTCTCCCTCATCTATCTATAAGATCATCAGATGAAGAGATTTTTCTGTTGATATGGTGCAACATTATCATAATTATTCCTTGGATTAAGATGAAACATTTTTAGCTCTGCAACTTGTACTTTCTGTAAATGCACTCAAGGACAATAATCTCCATATGCTGAAATAGCCTGATAGTATCTACAAGATTTTGGGTGCGTACAACAAACTCAAGACCCGCTGAAGGTTAATGGTCAAAGCAGGGACATAGAGGAGGACTTACTGGGACATCCAGCCAGTCCAACTCCTAAGGCAGCTGTCACGTTGTCGGAGCAGCAGCCGTACACAGACAGACTGCAGTGCTGGGTTGCTGTGAGCTCAGGCAGAGATGTGGCTGAAATCGCTGATGAGGTAAGAACAAACGGGAGGGGAGATGGGAGATGGGAGATGGCACAAGGAGAGAAAGAAGAACATCAACATTTGAGCGATTGCGGTGGGGAGGGTTTGGTGGGGGGTGGGGAGGGGAGGGGGAGAATTAGACAACACAATCTCAAAGCAACATGTAACTTTTTGCCAACAATGAGATTGGCTTGAGGGGCAGAGGTGGAGAGGCTGGCAGCCAGCTTCAAGATAACAATTCTATTTGTTACTTTCCCCACAATGGCAAAAAATCAGGGGGAAAATGATGCTATTACCTCCAGTGAAAACAAACAATGGCGTTGCTGGCGAATGTGCGGCAGCTGACATTTACCACCTACTAGGAGGCATGTTCTCTTCATTTGTTCTTGTCTAATACTGCGAA
>JAPMOB010206430.1:0-15089 GCA_029875015.1 Lepomis gibbosus | reverse complement strand
TCCCACATTTCTGTGTTCTCCGACATTTAAAGAAAAAAAGTCGTAATAGGAGACTAACGTCATTAGCCTATTTAAAGAGATTTCATAATATTTTACTACATGCCCTGTACTGCATTATGTTACTGATTCGCTACCCCCTCGCTGTCTGACAGACAAAACTGAATCAACACCTGTGATCATACAGAAAGTTCAGCACCTCTGATAAAGTGCCGCTAACAATCCCCCACAGAGCAAGACAAGGCTTCGGTTTTTAACCTTATATTTTTATAGCCGACTGAAACTACAAACATGTCCGCTTTGGCACAAACTGTCTGCAACTCCCAGCGCAAAGAGGGTGGACAACAGTCGCTGGTGTCGCTCGCAGCGAAGTTGCTTTCAGGGTGAGTCTGACAGCAGAATATCCCTCTTGTAAATGTGTAACCACTGCGATAACAAGGCATTCAAGGTGTATTCCTCAGAGAAATAAACACTTTTCCACCCAGAAAGAGAGCGTCGGTTTTCTAGAGTTTACACAGTAAACGCCATGTGGGCAAAAAATTTAGAGATGATACTCTGACTTCCCGTTCCCATGAAGGCAGCACGAAGCTGCACCACAAGTAACTGATGGGAGAAAAAATACACAGTCTCATCCAGTCTCAGTGGACTAAACTGGGAGGTTTTAATGTTGCAAACCACAGTTTTTTCCAAGTAGTTTAAAGTTTAAACTTGTATTTTTGTGAATCTTTGGTGTAAACTCGCCTTAGAATTTCCAACCAACAAACACCCCCCAAAAGCAGCTCAGCCCCCCCTTTCCAAAATATTGCTTCTGGCACCCCCCATCGACCTCGGAACGCCCCCGTTGAGAAACACTGCACTAGAGAAAAGGCTGCTAGTATTAAGAGGGCCTGTAACAGATGTGTTATACTGATGAATCCAGTTGTTTTATGAACTTCTACAAAACTGCATCCAAACTGGAACTGGCTACTCCAACCCAGCCCTAACTATGAATGCACTCTTTTGGCTGCAAACATCCCTAAAAGGAGCATATAATGTGCATGTACACTACATTGTACAATGTCAAACAGGCATCTGCTGTACATACACATACAAGAATGTGTGATTTTTAACAGTTGTAGCTACAGTAAGTCATCCCTGTGAAATTACATTTTGTTTATCTCTTGTTACACAAAACACAGAGGTTATGCAGCAGACGTAATAACACCAACTTCACATCACAACACGTGTCTTGGATTGGCAGCATTTCAGCTCTATCTGACCTATAAATGCTGTGAGCACCACCTGCCTGCTCTGCAGGCACATTTTTCAGCTATTTGAAGTTAGTTATTGACCTCACTCTGCTCTCTCTGTTCAAACAACAAGCCCACAGTTCAACACCTCTGCCAGGTACTCTGTCTTTGTGGCAGGTCTTTGATGCTTAATCTCAACACTGCTGTTTATCTGACTGGACCTTGATGAGATTATCAGGACAGTGCGTCCAGTTGTTTTGGTTATGACAACAGCTGGGTGTAAGTCTGTCATCATCTTCTTCTCTCTCTTTACTGTTTCAGCAGCATGTCGTGTACAGTAAGATTTAATTTGGTCGTCACATGGCACTAAAGGATTTTCCTTCCTTTGTCCTCATTGCAGTTAACCTGCTTACAGTAATTTTTCTTGCTTAACAACTATAACAACAAAATTTCACTTACACAACAGTTTACACAAGTTTAAATAGAGTTGTGTGGTCTCAGTTGTTGAAGCCCTTGTATTTTTATCATTTATAAAATGTGTGTTTTTTACTGCATAGGGAACCTTGGAAAAAGTGAAATTTTGTTTTTCTGAAATAAAATTATGAGGGGATAAACTTTGACTTTATTAAATCCATTGCTATCAGATGATTGCTAGTGGCATGCACTGGTATTACTGAAACTGTACTTGCATCTCAGCACTTTGATGGCAGTTTTAATTATGTTTTTTGAAATGTTTTTGTATCATTCAACTGTATATACTTTCTACTTAGCTTTCCCCCTCAGCCCAAGGGCATGCAGGTCAAGTAATTTGGTAAGTCTACATTGCTTGTACAGTAGATGTGAATCTTTTTGGCCTGTGTGTGTTGGCAAAGTGTCCTCCTGAGTGTACCCCTGAATCTCACCAAATGAATGCTGGGACATGCTCTGCAACGGGATGAAGTGGTATAGAAAATGCCGAACCTTTACACATGAATTTGTGCCGCTGACTCGCAGCAAACTGTCTCAATGAAGTTAGCTGTCACAAAGTAGACTCTAAAATGAGGAAGCTACTACTTAGCTATAATGCAGTTTCTTACAGATCTGCTCTTGGTAAAATAAAAATGCCAGTAAAATGTCCTCTGGGATGGTTTGCAGTCAGCTGGACAAATGGAGTACATTTAGTATAGAGAAAAAACATATTAAAAGTGTTCGGGGCTGGATCAGGGAACAGATTTCAGGCTGTTACATGGTTTATACTGACCATAATGGTGGTCCACCACTGAGCTCTTTTGTTACTCATTATAACACCCCAAACACTTGTAGAACAGAACATCAGCACATATTAAATCTTTTTTATCAAGTCAGCAGAATACCTGATGGAGTGTTTTCATCTTTAGTGGATGTGTGAAGGTTTAGGTCCACACTGCAGCTTGAGCCTTTAATCTATCCAGCTCCACATGTTGTAACCTAAAGTGCCAGAGGGACGGGTGGACTGTATGTGTGGAGGTCAGGATTGGGTCACCATGCACAAAAACAAGTGCAATTAGTGCAATGAGTCAACTTGTCCGCATAATTCACACAAAACTGCACCTCGTAAAGCAGACTGTTAAACTTTAAAGCACATGCGATTACTCATAATTGCTCCAAAAATTGATTTATTATCTCGGGTGTGAGGCTGTGTGAGCCGACTGCCATCTGACCTCCAGCTGAAAGAATAATCAACAGGCTCCCAGAGCAAGCAGATGTTTGAAAGTGTTGCTGTTTTATCAGGCCCGTAATGTGAACAGGCATGAAACCAGATTAAATTAAATGATGTGAGGACAGACAGCTGTGACACATTTGGACTTTGCTGCTTTCCCCCCCTTTTGTGCTAATAGCGGCTTATGTTCCCAAACATAAAAGACTCTAAAGCAACATGCAGAGAGAAGCTGTTGAAATGTTTGTCTGCTTTTCTCTGTTGCCTGAAATAAATCATAAAAGTAAAATAACCAATGGAAATAACAGAAACAGCTTTACTAACAACAGTAAATCCAAAACTGTTTTTCCTCTGGCTGATGTTGCACAACTGGCTGTTTTGTAAGACATGGTGTTCTTTAGGGACCTGAATGATGATCCCTTAGCTTAAACCCTTTTTCTCTAATTACTGTTTAATTTCTTGCTTTGCTCATGATTATAATGTGAATGTGTAGTTTGCTTAATGAAGCACAGATGAGTTGTTTATGAACTCTGTGCACTTTCTCTTGGTACCATGAGGAGCATAAGTTTATAGAGTGAAATACAGTACACGCATTGTTTATTTTAGTCACTTTCTTCTTTTACAGCCTTTCAGGCAGCATAGAGCAGGAATAATAATGCATACTGTTGCTGTAGGAAATTGACTTATCGTTGAGTGTTTCTAGTACACTGTAAGTGATACTTTCAGGTGGAGAATGGTTTGTATGTTGAAGTGGTGGTCATTGTACGTTGTTGTGTCTGCCCCGAGGAGCTGTCGACTCAAGTGCTTTTCTCCAAAACTGTCACACTTTTCAGGAACAATTAGAGAAAAGAAAGTAAATTGTTCCCAGGCACTTGGATTCCTGTCCTCGCGACATCTGCCACCGCAGTGCGGATGATAGATTCCTCCTTCATTAGCCAAGGGTGTGGGATTACCCAGTGAGAACACATTAATCACCACTTTCTGTGGCAGCCTGAATGCACTGCGCTTTGTTAGAAAAAAAAAAACTTTTTTTCCCCCTGACGTGTCACTCTTCTCCTGTGACAGGCCACAATCAATCATCCTGATTGACAGCACTGATAGGTTACACTGTTTACACAATGTGTAATGAAGGATCATGTTACCCACTATTGTTGTTACTGAGACAACTCTTTTGGGCTGGATTTGAATAGAGAGGGTGCTTTGGTACCAACTTACACAAGAGCACACTCGTTTTCTCTCCCTTTCTGTTTCCATATCAGTTCCTCTCTGTCCTTTTCTCACTCTCTCTTTCTCAGAACAAACACTTCAGAGATATGGGAAAAGAGCAAAAAGTTCACCAAACTATCAGATAAAATATAATACCTTCAAAAAAGGCTTCCCAAACTGTACAACAACAAAACAGTTACAAAATCAAAATGATTTGTATAACTCTTTATTTATTTGACACTTTTTTAGTAAAAGCTTGATTAGATTTAGGCACTAAAATGACTTGGTCAGGGAAGGTGAAGGATCATAGTTTGGGTTTAAATACTTGGTGAAGATTAGGGACCCTTTGTCATCATGGTTTACTGTTGACTGTTGATAAGTATTGGTAAATGAACAGCATATCAAAATCTAATCCTTTACTAACCCCAGCTCCTCTCTGAGGACTTTGTGGCTTGATAACAACGCTTGACAGACGGCATTGTCATCGAAGATACAAATTTCTGATTGGCAAGCACATGTCCATGAAAATTGTCGAAAAATCAAACAACTAAATGCACAAGTTGTATTTAATTGTTGGTAACCAGTACTTCTGATTGATTCTTCATTACTTGTTTTTGTTTGGTAAGTGGCCACGCAATAATATACATACAAAAACAAGGCACTTGGCTTCACATTGTGGCTTTTAAAAGGTCGCTTGCATATCAGACTATAATATACCAAATTTAGTCTTCAATAGTGATTTTTTTTTAAAGAAAACCCACTTTAGAAAGGTAAACTTACCTGCAGAACTTCACAACCAATCAATCAATAATCTCACAGTCACCTCAAGAGAATTCAATGCAAGAATGTATGAACTGTCCTCAGTGTTGATTAAAAGTCATTTCGGCACATTGTGATGCAGTGTAAAGCAACTGAGGGTTGCATATCCTTCTGCAAGGTTGTTCTAATGATGCTGTTGTGTTCTAAGAAGATGCTACTGTACCTGTCAGACACAATGTCAACTGTTTTTGAAAGCAAATGACCTTTTAGTCTTTCTCTGCAGTGTTACAGCAAGGTTGATTACTGAAGTGGGCATGTTCCTGTCATAGTCCAAGTGTTCTTTTACTTTCATGTGTTTTCCTCCTCTCAGCGTCACCTCTAAATGAGCCTTACAGGGGACATTCACCATACAGCACTAGCACTCTTTTAATGAGAAATGTATTAAACTTTCAGCGGTTGTAACACCTAAAACACTCATACATCAGTTTAATGTGGACAGGTTGGTAATTGTGCTCTGCAGCGATCGATCTGGATCAGCCCCTGAGTTATAATTAGCCCTTCCAGATTGATGTATTGACTATTTGTATTGAAGTTCTTTGTTATTGGAGGTTTCCTATCCACCATCTGTCTCTGACTTTTATCACTAATGTGGCCTGGCACCTACCTGGATGACCTAATATTCTCATGTGTACACACAGATGCAGCATGGCCTCCAGATGATACTCTTTCTGGGGTCATATTCTGGTCAATAGGGAGGTCAGGCACACTTTAGCTGAGAAGATCATCCTAAAGTATTGTCTCTGTGAATTTAGTAATTCACATTTAGCATAGATATTGGTCAGGTTTTAGTATTTTTTCCCCAAAATAAAAAAGGGCTACAATTTGGGCCAAAACAAAACTTTATTTTCCAAGAACCATTCAGGGACATTTCTGTTGGTATCCTTTAGCCAGTGCAGGTACTGGTCAACAGGTTTTGGTGCATTTCTCTAACCTTCCCTGATTTTAGTCTATACCGTAACCTTAGTGCTTCCTACAATGCTGTGTAGCACTGACAGCAATAAACCATTTTGTTAACTTGTGACACTGTAATTCTGTACAGAGCCTGGGGTCAAGCGCTACCTGAGAAGACAAGCTCTAGGGAAACAAAGTCCTCCTCACTGTATTTACAGGGGAATTTGTTTGCAATTGTGATTCTGAATTGGATTAGTGTTATTAGGAAAACTGAAGAGATCAGCAAGCTCCACTTTGATTTCAGGCAAATTACAAATTCCTGGACTGGTTTTTCATTGAAACAAGGATTTCTCATAAATATTTTGGTATTTTTGAAACAAGGATTTCTCATAAATATTTTGGTATTTTTATTTTAGCTCTGAGCAGAACCAAAGACATTTTCTATCTTAAACAGTCGTGCTGAATGACTCATATGGAAATACGCCATTATTTGGCAACAGTGGACACATCTCTTCCTCCTGGGCACCAGAGATAAGCTGTATTATTTTACATCTCTTGAGCAGTGGTAGTGTCTTTCCTTTTGTGGTGTCAAGACTCTGTTCAGAGAATTTTATACTCCCAATCATTTGATACAGTAAAGTACCTGTCTGACCCAAATGAAGGTGTGATACTTTATGTCCTTCCAGACGTCAGACAGCCGTGGAGATTGGTTTGCAGAAATATGATGAGGGGACATAAACCAGTCAACTCATCGCCCTTATTTTTGTAAAAGAACTTTGTGTTCCATAGTTGTTTTTTTCAAGTGGAACATCAATCCACTTTTACATACATTATTTAGTCTTGAATAAAATCTCAATGCCAAACCACCCTTTTTAAAATTCAGTCTTTTAGCACTTGATACCTACACACACAGAAATGCAAAAGGAAAATGGTGAGGCAGAGCAGCTCTAAACAGCCTCACACTGTTTTGTTATACCACGGGCTGTGCTGGATGGAAAGTTGACTTTTTCCCTCACGTTATGCTCTGCACTTCCACCTAGTTACATTAGTCCACAAGACAGAAAGCGACAGTGACCGGAGGAGATAAGAGCTGTGGTGCCGACTGAAATAAAGCCAACTCATTCCCACCCACATGGCTGCAGGAAGAGACATCAATTCTTACCTGTCATCTTATCCCCAGTCTCTGTCTCATTACGATTATCTCCCAAATACACAGTGCATAAAAGCTCCAGTAAATCAGATCCTCTTCTTTTACAGGTTAGGCTTTAGTACTGTAATGAAACTCAATGATCCATTATCAAAACTGGGTACAATGTCAGGGAGTTCTCTCTAGATACATAGAGAGGATTATATGTATCTGGAAGTTTTGATTAACCTGAAGATTATCAGTCATGCAGCTTTCTTAGCAGAGACCCCTCTCTGGCTCCTCTTGGGTGGTCTTTCAAGATGACTTTCTCTGTATGCCTACTTCTTGCTTGATGGCCATTGTATAATGCAGACGGAGCACAACAGCAACACATACACTCCTGAGGAGAGAGCCACAAAACACACTCCGAAGCTTAAAGCTTTTGGCGTCTGCCTCACTCCTTTAAAGAGACTGTTAAATATGAGTCAGCTGTTGTGCTCGGGACTCCAACAACAGCTTTAATTCCTCTGCCTCCCCCTCCTTTGCTTAAAAGAGGGCTTTGTGCCTGTAGGGCCCCCATCAGTTACCTGCTGACAGGCCGAGCATGACTGATGAGCTGCCCGAGGCGTCCCAGTATACTTTGTCAGCTGCTCATAATTTATACATCTTATCTCCGTCAGAACAAAAGACAGAGCGCGGCTTTATGGAAATGAAAACAGAGACTTGTTTAGACTCCAGCATGTGAAGTGATCCTACTGATAGTTGTTTCTCTCTGCGAGCAAGACGAGCTGCCTTGTCTGGCTATGAGCTCTCCACACCCATTCTGTCTGCCCACACCTTGACTGTGTGTGTGTGTGTGTGTGGTGACCCTGTGAGGTTGTCCTGGTTGTGTGTCTGGTGGCAGGTGACAAGGACATGAAACACAGGTTTGGTTATATCAGTTGTTTAACTGGTAATGCACTACTTTAAATCACAGCGCCACATGCAATATTTTTGACGTTGACATTTAATGAAATTTCTCTTTTTGTACCTTACCCACTGAGAACGCCCAACTGTGTAGTTCTATGTAGCTTTTAGCTGCTTTTAGTCTTTTTCTTTTGTTTTCTGGATGCACAAATTGAATGCATGATCAACTGTCATAGATAAAGACAGGATGTAGGGAAAACAGCTAGCCTAGCTGTTTCCCCCATCTCTGTTTATTATGCTAAACCAAGCTAGCTATGTCCCCACTCCAGCTCTCAACTTATTGGTATTAACTAATCTACTGATAACGTGACACTGATAGATGAAGCACCTGAAACATAATCAATAAGATGTGGACATAACAAACATTAACAAGGCCCGCTTCAACTCATAATATAATAGGCAGCAGCTTAAGACAGAATCTATGCTATGCACAAAACAAAAAAACAAAGTACACACACAAAGAAAGTTCTTCATCTTGCAGACAAAGATCTGGATATTTTTCTTTAGGGCTGGTAGAGACCAAACTGAAGCTAAAAGGACAGTGAACTCAGGAAATCATCTGACAGATGGTGGGATGAGAATTTTGCTCTCATGTCTGTTGATAATGTGAAATTACTTTGCTAACATGTTAAACTTAAAAGCATTATAAACAGATGGTATCTCAGGGGTGTGTCTTGTCTGTTCTGGTGCATTACTGTCTCCTGATGGTGAAAATCACTAATGCAGCTTTAATAACATTCTAGAACCCAAAAAGCTAAATTGTTGTTCAGTTTATTTTTACAGTTAAAATCTATACTTTCAACCACAAGATAGATGCAGATGTTTACAGAATGTACGTACTGTACATTCTTTCTAAATCAGCTGGAAATGTCCTAAAACATACATTAGCAATAGCTGTGATGGGAGTCAATACATCATAATGGATGGGATATTGATGTGAACCATGTGGGATACACTGCAGAGAAAGGCAATTTATTACTGCCAATGGAGTACTTCCCTGGTAAGGGTGGATTTCTCTCCAAATGCTGTGCTTTGGTCTGTGATATTGAGAGTGATTCATTCACTGACTCATCCTCAACTACTTTGTCAGATTCAAATTGTCCTGCCAACTGTTTTTCTTTTGGTTTTCTCATGGCCTTGAACAAAACGTGGGATATGCACTTACTTGCAGCAATTGACATGGCTGCCAAAACACGCTACTCATCCTCATCCAATCCTTTTGTTTTGCTTTGGTTTCTGTGCCTCGTCAGTAATGAGATACTCAGAGTAATAGCTGGCCTATAGCCTTATTGGTGTAAATGCAGATAATCCATAGCATTGTATGTAATTTCATCATAGACACTCCTTACAATTTCCTTCGCGACATTAATTGTTTCTACTTTTATAGAACTTTTGCAAAACACATTTCACTTTGTGTAACAGAATGTTCTGTCCTCCCTCATTCTAAAGTGACTGTGAATAACAAAGACATCATTTTTATAATAAGAGAGCAAGGACTGCAATATCCAGCTTCCTTTTTCCCCTCCAAAACTTACTTTTCCATTTTATGTAAGACAGCTCATTATATGCTACTGGAGTGTTCATACAGTTTCCTGGTTCAGAACTGAAACAGGCAAGCCAGCTGTAGCTATCAAGCAGAGGAATGAACAGATATCTAAACTGTTCAGCTGATATCCATATCTTTGTGTGGATTCTCTTCGTTGCATTCAGAGCTGGCCAGGCAGTGGATCATTTGCACCCCAGTGACAAGTACATCATCATCCGTCTGTAACCTTAGCTTCGAGAGACGATGCAGGCTTTGTTCTTTGCTAGGCTCACTTGGGGATGTTTGGCAGTGTGCTGATAGATATGATTATCCTTAATGTCAGTGCATAGCACCATCCCTGATAACAGATTCTCTCAGTAGAATCCGCCCTGCTTATCTTGCTGCTATGTTGTTAAGCAGTAGCTGCCTTTCTGTGTCAAGATATGCAATGCAGGCTTTATTTTTTTAAAATTTATTTATTATGAGTTGATTCAGTTCAAAATTCAAAGGAAATGTTTACAGAATGTTGTTAAGTAACAAGTCAAAGTAGAATTATTTAGGCCTTTTGGCAGAATTCAGCAAGTACAAGATTGATTCACAAAATTACAAACACTGATTTAAAAGCGAGATGGACAAGAAATTAGATGTGCAAAACACACAATTATAATGCCCCAAAGCAAAAAAACCCCACTCTAATACACCTGCAGGTTATTGATCTATACCAATTATTCCGTAATTACTTGAGAGATACTGAGATTACTTGCTTGCTAAAACCTAATATACTTACCTGCTATTAGGAAACAAAAAACAGTGTCAAGCAAGACTTGTGCTCTAGAGCATAAAACTGCTGACAAGGACAATTTATATATGTATTATATTTTTCCTAGTTGGTTATAGTTCAGTTAGATATCTTTATATATCCCTGTTAAAGTTTTTTAGACTTTTTTCATTTATGTATTTCCTTGGAGGCTGTTTAAAGCCTAATATTTGCTGATTCCCCGGGAAATTAGTTTGCAGCTGTGTTAGGAGGAGACAGTAGACAACCTCACTTGACACTTGTGATGGGGTGGAGGGTGGGTGTTGACGTTGTAGTGGTGGTAAAGGGGATGAGGACGAGGCCTGAGGGGGAGCAGAGGATCCTGTTCAGCTCCACTCAGCAGCCCGGTGATGAGCCTGCAGGAGAGGACTGTGTCTGCAGATTAGAGCCAGGAGATGAGACAGGGGCTCTGGATAGGGTTGGGGGGAGGTTGCAGACTTGGGAATGCCAGCTGCCAGACAGTTCACCATGTGCAACACATGTCTCTCAGCACCTACTGTTCCACTATGCAAAGCCCCCTTCACCATTAAGATGACAGAACAGTTCATATCCTGCGCTGGGATGATAGATATGTCATATCTCTGAAACCCCTGTTTGTCTTCCACAGGTGTATGAGCTCTTTTATTCTCTGGCAGACAGCGCACATGGCACTTTTCGACACTCTTTCCCCGATAGTGATTTGGCATGCAGACAGTATCAAAGGGGAGATCTTTCCCATGCAATTATGGCAGAAAATAAAGGTGATGAGGTGTGTCGCACAAAAGAAAGCAAGGGATCAAAAGGGCTGGAATGAAAGCTGATTACAATGAAGGGAGAAGCTTCCACACACTGAATGCCACGATGTGAGTGAGTCAGTGGAGTCCATAAATAAGAAAAGAACAGAAGTACTGAAAATGCAAAAGCTTCTTCATATAAAAGTTTTCATCTATTCCAGATCCCAAGGTGACATCTTCAAAGTATTTGCTTTGTCTGACCAATGAATAGTGATTTAATTTAAGGCATCAAATCCTGACATTTGAGAAGCGGGAATCAGGGAATGTTTGTTAGCCGCGATAGCAGTGCCGTCCTCTATGGACGGCAATGTCGGCCTGTCAGTTGGTTCAACCCTTTGGTCCAAATAGAAAAATCTCTAACTATTGGATGGATTCCTTTGAAATTTTGTACATTCAGTCATGGCCTAGAAGGAATCATGATGACTTTGTTGATCCCCTAACTTTTCTTCTAGCGCCCCCATGAGGTTGTCATTTGTGATTTTGGTGTTGATGTGTTCAGCCTTAATAACAGTTGGATGTATCGCTATGACCAGGGTCCGAACTACGGGGGAGCCAGGGGGAACTTAGCTCCCCTTGATAAGTCATCAGTGATATTTTTTGGGGTCTCTAAAATATTGACAGCATGCCAATAATTTCTATATTTCTATCGTCTGGATCAATGCGTCAAATCAGGAGTGTCAGACTTCATCTAGCCAGAGGGAACGATCACCGACTGTATGCTCCACCGCCTCTCTCCATCTCCAGTGTGGATTGTGTTGCTAGTACGACTGACGCGCTGTGAACGGTTCATGATCGTTCCATCTGGCAGGATGAATATTACGCATGATCCATGCACTACTGCAGCAGGGGGCTCTGCACAGCGCCATACAACTTTCTAAATTCTTCCCTCTCATAAAAATAAAGAAAGGTCAGGTCACAAGGTCAGGTCACAAACTCAGGCCACAGCTGTTGTATGAAGCGTAATTGTAGCAAAATGGCTACATATGATAATAATATAATCAGACAAAAACGCTGCAGCTATTAATGATTCAGCAGTAAGAATCACAGTCTGTCTCTCCCCCGAATGAGACAGACTATGAGCTCCCCAAAAGCTATGGTATGTTACAGACATTCATGTTCTCCTCAGGGTAAATTGTAATAACTATGATCTTTGCACTTTTTCGTCTAAGGCTACTTGACAGCTAAAATTTTGATTTGTCGAATACATTGCTTTATGACCAAATATCTGCAAAACTAATGGCAGAAATGGAAAGGACATATAATTCAAAACCAACAAACTTAAGTTGATAGTTTGTTGACAGGTTGCAGCATCAAAATACCAACAAGACACAGGAGACACATTACTCTAAATGTATTGTATTTTGTGGACAAGAATGTTTAACTAGAATAGTCAAACAGTCTTGTAGCTGTTTGTGAACACTGATGGAATTTGTCTCGGGCGATGGTGGGTCATTTTTCCTGGCTGTCAGAAACGGTGGGTAATTGGTAATGAGTGGCCTCTCACAAAGCCCATTCTGCCTTTTTTTTCTTTTTTTATTGCTAATAATGCACGATTGTTCTCTGTAATCCACAGCACCATTTCTCTTTCATCTCAGCGATGAGATTAAAAAAAAGCAGATTTGTTGGCCAGGCGGCCCCATGCCATGCTTAGACGGCTCAACTCTCTCAAAGGGATTTATCTACTGTTGTTATGACTAATACTCTGTGGATTACAAGTTAGTGAGAGGTCACCTATCGCTTCTATTTCCTACAAGCGACACTCATAGTGCTTGAGTTTGTTCCCTTTGCCCGACCCGAAAATTTACTACCAGTCAGAGTGGTGAATGACAAGGCGTCATCGACATGCTCCTCTAGATCATTTGCCAAAGTCTGACTTGAAAGCTTTCTCCTTTGAACTGAACTCAAACTTGTCACTTTCTCTAATTCACAGTAGAAATCTGCAGCTGCTGAAATAATGAATTAGAATGATGGACAGAATTATAACAGGCTGGCTACCCAGCCGTCCAATGACACCCCGTTGCTCCCAAATGCTGCCAGTGATTTAGCACCTCACCCGGGCAAGATGAGGGAATTGAATTTATTCACAGGGAGGCGGTGGCTAGCACTGACTCATAGCCTTTATGCAGTGGAGCGTGTCCTAATTCATCAACAAGCATGTCCTCCCTAAAAGGGCAGAGGAAGTTCATAGTCAGCAAATAGTTCGTTATTTATGAGTAATGAGAAATCTGAAACCCCTGTTAGGTGGTAGCAAACTAGCCCAAAACAAGACCTGAATGATTTGAGTCCATGTTGTGTTAAAATTATTCTTGTGCCCCATATATATAATTTTTTTGTATAGTTAAGGATTTATGAATTCTCAGGGTGTTTGTCACAGTGAAATGTCTGGCCTCTAGTAACCTGCTCAGCCCCCCTCTCAAAAATAGTAAAGTCCTTAAAGGGTTGATAGGTTTTCGACTGATGCTTAGCAACAGCATTCCTGTGCCTTAAGTAGCAGTAAGCCCCTCACTGCACCCTTTGATGTGGCTGTCAAGGCAGATTTATTTCCTCTTAACACATTGTCTTCTTGTCCACATACATAAAGGGATAAAAGAGAGTGATGTTTACACTTTTTTTGTTGTAATTAAATTGTGTTGCTCATGATTTTTCAGGTGTTGTGAGACAAACACGTTGGCGGATCATGGGGGGAGGTCTGACAAAGCAGCTTAATTTGATTTTACCAGCTGACATTTGAAAAGTGATGTCATGCTCCTTTAAGGCCAACTTAACAATTCTGGTTTCTGGACGATGGAAAATGGACTTGTAGGTAATGTTTACCCCCCCTCCACACGCGCACACACATGCGCACACACACACACACACACACCCCTTCGTACTATTGTTTTGTTTTCTGTTTAGTGAGCAAGCATTAAAATTGTCAAAAGTCCTCTACAGTAAAGAAAATATTAAATTCCCTTTTAGCTGTCGCTGGTTCAGCATTGTACAGAGGTTTTGCTTTCATCAGACCTGACACTGAAATCCCCACAGTAATCCTGTAAAGTAAATAATAGCTGTGCACATCACCTCACCTCAAGCTTTGTTCGCCATTGTCCTGAGTTCTGTATTTTCTCTACCTTTCAGACTGCTCACTTGCTACCTACTAGCTGACATATGTATTTACAGGAACCTTAATACAATGCTACTAAGAGCCCCCGCTGTGTGTAAGCCTTCTTGTAAAGCCACACTTGACGTCTGCTTGGCCTACCTCCATGCTGCTTGTCTCCAGCGAGCTCTGACTAACCCTCCGTGTATTCTCATTGCTCTCACATGGGAATCAGGCAGCTGGAGAGTGCTTGTTCTTTGTGTTATGTCAGACAGCCCGCTCTATCCTCAGCCACATGTCTGCGGAAGGACAAGTATGGCAAGGCACCAGGAGTATACCTGAAGGGACCACGACAAGCCAGTGTCCTCTTGTTTGACCATGGGCTAAATGTGAGTTAAGTATAAAGTTGCTCAGCCTTGCCAGTGCCAGTTTAGTCTAAGCATCAACTGTAAACATGTTGAAGATATGTATTGAACACCAATGACTTGGGTGGACTGGAACAAAAAAAATTGCCCCAGAATTTGTTTCTGGGCAGCCCACTCTCCAGACAAAGCATTTGTCGGGGGCTCTGGGTCTTTAGAGACCTTTATACCTGCATTCATGACAGTTTTATGTAAGTACAGTACATTACAAAATGAGCCATTAAAATACTAGGGCTGTAGTCAACCAAAGAAATCCTTAGTAATTTAGTACTTAGTACTAAAAATAAATAAATAAAAAATAAATAAATAAATAAAAAAAAGATGTGAATTTTTGCATTTTGATTGAACATTTATTAAACAATTTTCATTATATAATCTTGTATTATTGATATAAAAACATCAATAATACAGAAAACTATTATAATAATACAATTCTTTGAAAATTAAGTGATTTTTTTTTTAAACTGCAAAGTGAGGAGCTCTATCCTAAGTCTATAGTGACAGTCACAATCGCGCACCTGACCACACCACACCCTACAAAACAACTGCTAAAACTGCCAAATA
>JAPMOB010206429.1:0-35421 GCA_029875015.1 Lepomis gibbosus | reverse complement strand
TGTGAGCCGTGTATCGTATTGTGAGCCGTGTATCGTGTTGTGAGCCATGTATCGTGTACCGTATCGTGAGCCGTGTATCGAGAGCAGTGTATTGTATCGTGTCGTGAGCCATGTATCGTGTATCGTATCGTGAGCCGTGTATCGAGAGCAGTGTATTGTATCGTGTCGTGAGCCATGTATCGTGTATCGTATTGTGAGCTGTGTATCGAGAGCAGTGTATTGTATCGTGTCGTGAGCCGTGTATCGTGAGCAGTGTATTGTATTGTATCGTGACCCGTGTATCGTATCGTATCGTGAGCCGTGTATCGTATCATGAGGTACCCTGCGATTCCCACCCCTAGTTAAATGCCCACAGCTGTAACCACAGCTTCTCCCTCTCAGGATACGTGTAGAGTTCCATGTAGCGTGACTTGGCCATGCTTTGCCGTGTGTACACCTGCTGGATGCCAGCCCGCAGGTCGTCCCATATCTGGTCCAGGCCTATCTGTTTCAGTCCGTGGGGGTTCTGGGTCCTGTTCGACGACATCGTGCAGCCCCTCGTCCTTTCCCTACCAAACAATGCCCTCGCTTTCCTGCTCCAGCGAGCGTTTGGCCCCCCGGCTCCTCTCCTCGGTTGATATCGGTCGTGGCTCGCGCTGCTCTCAGAGTGCGCAGTCCATCTGGCAGCAGCGGCAGCGCTTTGGGAAGCTGGTCGACGGTCGTGAGACGGGATGCAGTCCCACTCCTGGGTGGCGCTCTCTGGCACTCCGCCACCTAAAAGCTTTGGGACTCCTCACCAGCTGACCTGCAAAGGACGACAGGTAAACACAATTTTGATATAGCTTTGTTCTTGTCGGGACACAACAAGCCACATAAATGGACAGAAGATTCAGATTCACAATAAAACAGTGGTAATTACTACAATATATATTTTCCTCAAAAACAATATAACAAATGTTTAAATAATGTTTGAATAATTTTACTCATGCATGTGTGTTGAAAAACAGATTTCATCATAATAGTTTTGTATATTCTACCTTAGATTGGTGAATTGATCCACTGTGACCATGACTTTTTTTATCATCACAGAAACATTTTTGGCCGTTTCGCCCAGCCCTACGTCAAATACCAGGATCAAAAGTTAATAAGAGCAGCTTCGTTTCCTCCCTGCTGTGTTAGTATGGGTTCATCAGCTGACCCCGGGCTCTGATCCCTGCAGGCACGACGCTGATCAGACCCTGACGTCACTCAGCTAATAACAGATTAGTCCACTTTAACGCCTCCACGATTTCCCTCACCAGTCCACTCAAGACAGCGCCAAGTTTAATGATCCACTTTACCAACGTTAGCTAGTCTCTCTGCGACGGAGCACAAAGCAGCTGCAAAATATTTTCATTGTGAAAGCTTTAAGTTATTAATTCAAATATATTTTCACAATAACAAATTTCATATCATTTGATAAATCGATAATTATCAGAATGAATGTCAAATCATTTTTTCTTCTAAGTCTAAATGCTGATTTTTGAGTGAAAGTTGAAAAAACTTTAAACTTCTCCCTTTTATTCTATTATTACTATTAAAAACATATATTAACTATCATTGCTACTGAAATAAACCTCTGACCTCTGGCATATCTTCATTTCCTGTATTTTGTTTTGCAACGTGTCATGCTCCTGAATTATGAATTATTGTGAGGGTAGAAAGTATGGCTGGGCGATACGGACAAAAATGGTATCATGGTAAAAATGTCATAATTCAATGTTGAATAATTATCACACATAGAAAATTTATTTCTTTCAAGTTTAAAGGCTGATTTCTGCTGCTGGGTAAAAGCTGAGGAAACCACATGGTTAATTTTAAACTTTTCGTTATGGTCAGAACAAACACTTGATGCCAAACAGTGGATCACTTCACAAATCTGAGGTCAAACATTCAAAACTATTATGATAAAAACCTATTTTCCACCAAAATGCATGAGAAAAAAGTAAGTAAAATAATCTTTTAGTCTCTTTTCTTCAACAACATAAATATCATAAAAGATGAACTACAAGGTGACTGTCGAGTGCGAGCTGAAGCCAACATAACTGTATCAACAAAAGACGGGTTATTTTTGGCGTTTTCACGTGAACAGACGTGTTGAACGAGAGTTTAATTCACCACTGAGACACGATCACAAGAGTAAATGCAGCCGGTTTAACATCAGCGCCGATGACAGCCCTCATCATTACAGCTACCTGACAGACCTGAAGCTGTAATTTCATCCCCGCTGTCAGGACAAGAGGAGGTAAATTAACGCCGAGTCTGCAGCATCAACGACTTTGAAGCCGCAGAGAGAGAGAAAGAAAGAGAGAGGGGGAATATGAGACACAAAGGCTGAGCGACGACACCCGGCATGAATATCTGTACTGCGTATTTGTGCATACAGTGACGACAAACTTTTATTCTGCTAAACTGAAGCAGAGAGGAAGAAATCAGGCTTCTTAGACACTGATCAAACCTCCTTAATATGTCAAAGTGTTAATCTTTATGAATAATAAAGGATATGAATCAGAACAAGGACACAGGGTGTCACAGCTGGTAAGCAGATTAAAAACGTTTTGATTGTCCCTCCTCCTTCTCTAGAGAGATTAGCAGTGAGGGAAAATTTACCTTAAAATTTAAATTTACCTGCTTCCATTTCCTCACAAGTTCTGATGGGTGTTGTATTTTATTTAAACACTCTTATCTGCTACTCCTTATCGATTCTTTATCGATACTCTTATCAGTTCTTTTTTATTACTAAATGCTTAAAAAATTCTGAACAGGATTAAAATTTAATATTTTATTATAACTAAATATGCTATGTGTTATGTTTATACACTCAACATCTCACTGGAAACAAACCTGATAAAATAATTCATAAATTATGACATGAAGTTTAGACAGAATGAAGAGCAGACGTCGGTCACTGTCAGTGCTGCTTCCTGCTGTGATTCACTGCCTGCAGGTGACGTTACCTGGTAGAGTTGGTCAAATTTTAATGTACGTGACAAACTATGCTAAACAGCTAGACCACTTTCGTTTCAGCTCGTCTGTAACAACACGCCCCAGGCAATCAGACAATCCTTATAAAAGTTAGACTCCGTTTCTTAATATGAGACGTGTTTTTGCATGTGGAAACTCTGATTCATGCTTTAACGTTTAAGGTTCATATGAAAGGTTGTGTGACACAGGTGTTGTGAAAAAAAGCTGTATTCTGAAATAATTTTATTCCTAAAATACCCCGCACGGATCCACAGCTGATTATTTGTTTTGAACATTTGTCACGCAGAAGATGAACAACATGTTTTGAGGAGCTTTACTCTTGTTTTCAGGGGCTTTTTGGGGCCGCTGGCCAAAAAAACAACAAAGCTCATCACCGTGGGTTCCTGGAAATGTTGTTGCGCATGTTTACACACTAAACTATTAACTTACTTTTCAAAAAAAAAAAGAAAAACTGTCAAATTAATATAAACGGTTAGGTTCAGCCCTTCCACACCCTGCGTTTCACTTGAGGCATCTGTGATAATTCCAGTAGCTCTGCATGAAAACAAAAAGTGTGAACAGAAAGAAATGCTGAATAAACTAACGAGATACACGAGTTTAAAACACGCAGCTCTCAAACAGAGATGCGACGCTGTTACTGCACAGCATGCAGCATCGGTGGAAGCTCAGACTGACGTCGCAGAACATCTGAGAGGAGTCTTTCAAAAAGGAAAAGCAGAGGCCTGGAAGAAGCCGAGAGGCTGAAGGGAGGGAGTGTGGGCACAAACTGCTGCGTACATGTAGGCAGCGCTGCTAAATTTAGAAGGGCCGGCCGTTCACAGCTATTAGGGCCAGAGACGCAGGACGTGACCCAGTGCAGTCCTGACAGTGGAAGACGGGCTGATTGACCTGCTCTGTTCGCTTCCCGTCCCCGCTGGCGAGTCCTGCCGCGGGACAATGAATGAACACTTAAGTGATACGGCAGCTTCTTACAAAAAGCGTGGGAAAATAAAAACACTTGAAATATGGACGTTTAATTTGAGACAGCAAATGTGTTAGTTGCTCATAGCACCGAACTATATTTAGATATTCAGACACAGCAGCTACTTTTTCTCAACAAGCTGAGAACCCTGGTAGGAGAATTACCAGTTTTTCTACTAGAGCTGCAACTAAAATAATCATTTAAACAATCTTATAAAATGATAATCAAATTACCATTAAATGTTCCTTTAAACCAAAGTTGTTTTGTTTCATCTACGGTCCAAATGTACTAACACAAAGAATAAAAGCAGCAAATCCTTAAATTAAGAAGATTTTGAATAAAGATGAAATACTAATATAGACTTCAGGACCAACAGTGTCAAAAATCATCGTTGTTTCAATCTGATCCAACATCACAGGACAAAAGGATGTAATTGAATCACATTGACATTAAATTACAGACTCTAAATGTTTAATTCATATAAAGCACTCTAAGATGAGTCTATTCAGGACACATTAAGAGCTGTAGATTAATCTGCTGTCTGTAAAATGTCAAAAAATAATGAAAAATGCTCCCAGAGCTCAAGGTGACCTCTTCGAATAGCTTGTTTTGTCTGTCCAACAGTCCAAAACCTACAAATATTCAATTTGCAAAGACATAAAAAAGAGAAAACCAGCAGCACAGGGATCCATACCCAACTTCTTTTAGGAACTGAACGAGTGGACATGAGGAAAAACGCCTCTAAATCTTAGCGCCGCATTGAGAGAATGTGTAAATGTGTGTATTTACATACTGTAGGTAGCCATGTATGAATAACAGCATGTGTTGAGGTGCTGTTGTTTTTGTGAAGCTGCAGACAGAGGCCAAAACATATTTCTCTTTGGGGACAATAAAAGTATATCTTATCTATCAGTGAGCCAATAAGCTTGCAGCGTGCATGTTCTTAGATCTAGTAAAGCTGCTGATTGGCTGTCTGTCTGCAGGAAACCACTACAAGTCGCCCAGAGACTCAGGATCCCGGTGTGATTATTTTCTGCCAGCTGCTTATCTGCACAGATAATGAACTCTGTGCTGACTTGTTAGCTACTAGCCAGAGCAGCTAACTTGAATCTGCTCGTTCCTCCTTTGGAGCGAGGAACTGCAGTTGATTTTCTTTTGTTAGAGTGGATTTTATTGAATCAGTATTGAAAAAATATAATTTAGGAACAGGTAGGGCTGCAAGATTCAGAGAAGAATTCTTAAATGACAAAACATTGATAATTTAAATATAATTTTCACTTAATAAAATACTGTTATATTCATTACTATATTCATTATAATTTGAAATAATAGTATCCTATTTTACCACTAGCTGAATTTTAAATCCTGTTTCTATTCTGGGGGTTGTTGTTAATTCATGTCCCTGGCTGGGATTGGTCGGTTGAAGAACAGTGACTGACAAGCGCGACAGTTTTATGAAAAGTTGAACGAGAACACTGAATGACCAGCAAACCTGTCTTACCGCTTTAGCTGCAGATGACGCATCTCTGTCACAGAGCGACCGGCCCACCGTCATTTCTCTCGCTGCTCCGACATCGTTCTGAACGAGTAGCGAGGTCATGGCGGGTTGTTGTCTTTAACGTTACTCGCACGCTGCTTTTTCTGGTTCGCGTGTTTGTTCTGTTTTAAGGGGCACGAGCGAGAGCCCGGTGTGGGCGTGGATAGTGAGCAGGCTGCAGCGCACACAGGGACGTCACACAAAGAGCACACTTTTTAAATTAAATCCTTTTTGCAGTTATGTAATCGACATCGCGGTGAGATTGATCGTGCAGCCCTAAGAACAGGTATCAAAGTCAATATATCTGTACTGAAGGTTTTGCCCCACAGCAGCAGACATGTTGCCTGTATCTATCCTGGAAAAACCACGATAAATAAAAAAAACCAGGAAGAGAAACAGATGTAGAGCCATTTCTTTTTTCAGATACTGCAGCACATTTTCTAGTTTCCCCAAGCAACTCTGTGGGCGAGATGATGAAGAGAGGAAAAGCCTTGACACAGCAGTAAGGCTCCAGGCGCATCAGGACTCGGCCTTCATCGGTCACTAAAATCTGTCGTCCTCTCCACGCCCACCTCCAGACTGACCACAGCACTGCAGCTGCTGTGATACACCAACACACATCTACATCCAGGAAGCAGCAGGCGCTCAAATCACACGTGTCCTGAGGTTAGACTGAGTCCTGCCGCTGCTCGGTTTCACTTCAATGGGAAAGCAACTGTGAAACTCCTGTGCAACATAAAGCCTTTTAATATTCCTCCTGCAGGATGACGACATTTTGTCCAGCTGTTATTTCTGATGGACAACAACGTTAGATGGTGGCGTTACAGGATTTCTCTCGTGTGTAGTAGTTTTACTAATTATATAGATTAAATCTCACTAATAAAATGAAAACAGCTTTATACCATTAGGGCTGGGCAACAAAACATAATTGATAATAATCGCAATATAGTTTTCCTCAATAACAAAATAATAAATGTTCAGTATATGCGAATACATATTTGGTTTAATTCATTTGAATCACAAACAAATTAGTTTGTGAACACTTTGTTGGGGGAAAAAATCAGTTGTTTTGAATGTTGTGCCTCTGACTTGTTAAGTGATCCACCGTCATGTTCAAAAAGAAAAGTTTAACCACATAATTAACCGTCTGGTTTCTTCAATTTCAAACATTCAAGAGCAGAAATCAGCCTTTAAACCTGAAATAAAAAACGATTGATGATGAACATTTTTCTTGATAATTATCGATATCGAATGATTATTGTTTTTATCGTTGCCCTAGTTACAACCATGTTATCAGCAGCTACCAGGCCCGGGTTTAAATTTTATTTTACAGGTTAAACATTTACGCAGGATGTTAGCAGCTGGTGGGCGGAGCTGCCTCCAAAGTTCACCATCTCACATAAACGAAACGTTTGCATGCACCCAGACTCTGAACAGCTGACTGCGTGTTTTTGTTTTCACATCTTACTTGTAATTAAGGGATATTATTTGTAGTCTCGTATTAGCTGACTTTTTAACAAAGAATGTAAGGCTGAGCCATAAATCTGCACAGCGCCGTCTGATGGTCAGCAGCGAGCTCACACAGCTCGGCCCGGCCTCTAGGCCCGTTTCAGCCGCCGCTCCTCTTCAGCAGATCCTCACTAAACTGAAAGAAAAAAAATAAAAATGGCCGCCCTACCTGAGGCGCTCCTGCAGTTGCCATGGCAACTAGGGGCAGACAATACCTCCCGAGCGGCCGTTCGACTACACAAGGCAGAGCCTTCAACCCTCTATTCAGCGGTGGTAAAGAAAGGTGTCCTTCACATCAGCACTGGGATCAGATTTCAGATTCCCACAGCTGAAGGTATTAGATGTGTCTCTCTCAGCGGTATCTGACCTGTGATCAGCTCAGCGGCTCTGTGACCAGGAGTGACAGGATGTCGGGACAGCAGTTTTTTTTTTAGAGAGATTGATGTGAAACAGGAAGCCCCGTGCCTGGTGGTCAATATGAGCGGCGCAGCTGATACGCTCCTCCTTCAAAGTTCAAAGGTCGTGACTCGTTTCAGGGAACGACCAGCCAATAATGCGTGTCTGTCAACAACAACTGCTGCTGCTGACAGCCGAGTCTGTTTACGTTCACCTAGGAGAAGCAGCATAACATCTCTGTTCTCCTTTAAGTTTAATTAAACGTTAGAGACAAAAAATTAACCAGAAATGATTTTTGATTACTGATAACTGGCTTTTCCTCGTCACACTGACAGTAAATCAAAGCTCTCTGGATTTTTAAGACAGTAATAATAAAGGTTTGTGCATCAGCTTAAGCTCTGGGAGACATTTTAAGGACTAAATGATCAAATCAACTAACTTTGCAAATAATCAGCGGCCCAATCAATAATGAAAACAATGGTTAGCTGCAGTCCTATGAGAGATGCATGGATCTAATACTCCAGATCAATATCAGTGCCAATAGTGACATAATTAAGCAGATTGGATACTAATTAAATACAGTTTCATTGTCAATGTCATGAAAAAAATACAGTGTCTCTTCTATAAGCTACAATCAGTTTTTCAGCTCAGAGCCTCGTGTTACGATAAAATGATTTCACTGCCCAGAAGAGATCCATGGACTGATTGATCTGATCTCAGAATCGAGACAGAAAACGGGGGACTGGTTCATCTTCTTGTGGTCTGCATTGCTGAAACTAGTAGTTTGATTATGAGGAGGCGTGCATCAGGGTACGTCACAGGGTACATGGCTGTGGCGTAGCTCGGGCATACACACGATGCAGAAATATAAACAGGCTTTCTTTTTTTTTTTTACTGTGACTACTGTCCCCTCAGGACATCACAGTCACCGTTACAGATGTTTTTTACATTGTTAGGAGGACAAAAATTACACGTGATTAAATATTCAGCACTAAAAATGAAACCAGTAACATAAAAAAAGACTAACTGGGGACAGAGAAACCAGCACACCAGCCTGGTGTTTAAAACCAGCAGGGGAAAATAAATAAACACTCCAACAAACTGCTTAGTTAACTGTGAGCAAAGCAAATGAAACGTCCCTGAAATGAAGTTCTTACCATGCTATCTGCTGTCCAATCCCTGCACGTTTTTAATATTAGGACTTGTACGTGATCCAAAGTGGCTGGAAGAGAAACTAAGCAGCAAAAACATCCTTCTGGTTTCTACTCTCCCACACTGACCGAGTCTTTGTGGGCTTCGCCACAACACAGAGCGTTTCTGCCTCAGAGCGAAGCGTGACAGAGATTTGCCGAGCGGGAAGGACGCAGGGAGTGGTGGAAAGAGAGAGAGGAAGAGAGAGAGGAAGAGAGAGAGGAAGAAAGAGCGGCGCTCGTGGGAAAAAAGCTCAGCCTTGTCAATCTGATTATCCCGGTCACCTCCTGGCCAGACTCAACAACCTAATAGCCTACATTTACAACACAAACACCAAAGGAGCCAAACCAGAGTGCAGAAACAAACCACAGCTCTCGTTTAGGATTTTAAATCATCTTCCTTAACTCTGAGTTTTGGTGAAACAAAAACAAACAAGGCGAGTCATGGTGAGTGATGGGAAGCTTCATCTGAATCACAGTGATGGGCACTGACATGCTTGTGAGGTGTGTGTGTGAGCCAGGTTAGACATTTCATTAGCGTAAGCAGCTTTTGATTTCTGTTGCCTCGGCTCAGCATTCAGACACTCGCGGCCTTGTTGGACTGGCGTTACGACCGCTGCCCCTCAGCGCTGTCGCTTCGCTTGCATATATACGAAGTAGCCAGAGCCGGTTGGGTCTGACAGGGTAACGGAGGAGGGAGGACATCATGGCTGACAGGAGCGAGCACATGGTCTCTAACGCTAACAGTATGTTTACAAACTGCTGATTTGCCAATCATCCAACGCTGCCAAACACAAACTGATTTCGGTCGTGCATGTCAGCACGATGTGGTTAACTCTGAGTGAGTGAGTGAGCTGTTGCAAAAGAGTATATGAGGTGCAACATGTGCTCCATGTTCTGTAAACATCACGGGAAGAAATCTCCTTAAATAGATATGTCCTGTTATATTAAATATAGACGTGCAACAATCCTCTCAAAGTGTAACAAACATTATTAAAGCTGTCAAGAACAGAAAACAAGCTGTGCAGTCTGTGTTATCTTGTGCTATAAAAAGCTGACTGAATAACTCAGCGAGATATGGGCAGATGTAAGTAGGGATGTGAACAGTGTTTCCGATGTTGCCTTTCACCACTGGGCCTCTGAATAACCACGTATGTAACCAGCTGTTTTATCCTGGCGCATATGCAAAACGATCATCCTACACTGGATGTTCTTTGCGACTGTAAATACCAACATTACACCCACCCTATCTGCACAAACACATACAGATGCTCCCACTTGGAAGAGGTTGTTTGTGAAAACGTGTACAATTAAAGCCTCATCGCTCAATATAAACACAGAGAAAACAGTAGCGCCCTTAAATATTCAGCTGGCATGGGCTGCAAGCTAACAATATTAACATAATTCACATTTAGTCCCAATAAAAGAACATGTTAAGAACTAAAGATCCTAAAATGATGGCTGACTTTCAGGTAAAACAGGTGTAAGAAATGAACATTTCCTTAGTTTTACTATAGAAAAAGGGAGATCTATCAACATAACATCAGTTTATCAAACAGGTTTAGTATCATTTTTACTGTAAAAACCTTATTTACTGTTGTAAGGTGTTAATTAACACACATCAAACTGGAAACATAATAACGACTTTCTATAAATCCTCCAAACTATGGTGGGTATTTCTGCAAAGCTTCACTTCCTTGGTGCCAGTGTTTGTGATATGCCTCTTCCATAAATGACTTTATCTGACAAAACTACTGGGAAAACATCTGGTTTTAACTTTCAAATTCAAAAAGCAATGTATACATAAATGTAGCTGTTATATTTGGCTCCTACACCTTGTCAACCTAGAAAAACAACTATATCTGCAAACAATGAGTGTTTTTACACTTTAAAATTAAGCAGAATGCGATCTTAATCCAGTCAGCAACCAACAACCTTTACTTCCTTCCAACAGAGGAGTCCTGGTCATTTAAGGGAAACAAAAACACAAATACAATCCAACAGAGTTTCTTAACAACTACAGGCCTCTAAATAACTGTTTTATTACTTCGCATAAAAGAATGTGTCAAATTGAGTAAATGTTTCAATGCAAAAAAAGCAGCAGATGTAACTAAGTATTTCTTTCTTTCTGAGCAGCTACAGAAGACAAGGTATTATCTGAAAACATACAATCATCTCCAGGCCTCTAAATAACTATTTTAAAACACCTTCACGGCTCTTTCAGCCCAGTGCCAGGTTCAAAACAACCAGATCTTCCATGAATGCACATCTGAATCAGCCATTGTTGGTACGAAAATATTAGTGACTTTTAAACTTAATAAAACGTTTTAACAGAAAAAAGCAGTGTCACTAACCATGTATTTATTCTTTTCTGAGCAACTGGCTTGAAAAGAAAACTACAGATGATAAAAAACATTATCTGATAGTGAGTGCAGGGCTCCTACAGCTTGTCAGATAAGTAGAAACTTGATCAATCATTATTAACCATTTACAAAACTCCCATTAAAAAAGGACAAAGCAATGGATGTGAACTGAAAATTAACAACTAGGTGTTTGTTTCCCTTGTAAAGAAGGATGAGAGAGGAAAAGTCAAGTCAGCTACCAACATGGTCGTCCAGCAAAGGGGGTCGTTATCCAAACCGTGTCCCTATTAACAATTAATTACAACAAAAACAACCTCTCCAGGCCTGCAGAGCTCTGAACACCAGGTAGTCCCTGTGTTACGTTCAAATCACTAGACTTCACTCCGAGAGCGGCCGATCTGCTCAGTTTAATGACGAGCTGTGGTAGCATCAGCTAAATTAGCACTCTGCTGTCATCACACAAAATACGATGAAGCTATATATTAACAGCTTTTATAAATATATTGCTGAGATTATCCTCCGCTGAGCTGCAAACGGTGTCAAGACACAGCTACGCAACACTGCTAGCTAGCGTTAGCTTCTCAGGCTCGATTAGCCAGTTAGCTTGAGAGCGCCGTTAGCTCGGCTCGGCTTTAAATCAAAGTAAAACCTCTATTCGGACTATCTGTGTTATTATTTTAGATACAGGTGTATTGTTTGGGGTGAGTTTGACTTAAACACAGCCTCGGCCGAGCTAGTCGCGGCGGTCAGGACATATCAGCTGCCCGTGTTGTTGGTGTAAAATGGCAGCCTAGCTTCTCGAGCTGCTCAATAATGAGTCAGGAAAACAGTCCGCTAGCCGTTTAGCATTAGCCAGCTAGCTCCTGGCTAGATGGGAGAAAAATAGCGCCGCCGGCTCAACGTCCGCGCCTCTGAAGTGTCTCCTTACCATTGTAACGCAGGAACTGTCGCCGTGTAACCGTTGTATGTGTTGATTTTCGGGGCTAAAAGCTGCCTCTCCCGCCGTCTGTCGTTTCCCTGTGCGTGTGTTTGCTGCCCGTTGCTAACTGCGACCGCACAAAGATCAGCTCAGTAGCCACCGAATCATGCTGCCTTCAGGCGCCGTCGGAAATATGGACGCTACAACAGAAGCGAGCAAGTGAAGTGATTAAAAGTTTCCCATATGGGAATTCTACATAGTTTCTACTAGTGTTGAGCAATAAAACAATAATTAAAATCATGGCAGTATAATTTGACCTCAATAACAATGTAACAAATTTTCTTTACATTTTTGATTTAATTAATTTACATTTATCTTTCATTTGGCAGACGCTTTTATCCAAAGGAACAACATTTGAGGAACAACATACAATCATTAACAGAGCAGAGAACAGAACACTAGAAACTATCTCATGCTCTTCCTCGTTTTTCATTGTCTATGTGCCCTTAGGGGCTCTGTATTATATTTCAGTAGCAATGATAAAAAAGATTATTATTACTATTATTATTATACAAATTAACATTAAATACATTGTGCAAAACATTTGTTATGGTTTATTTACTGCAAGTTCAGTACAGCTTTAAAGAATTTTGCTTGAGAATAAATGTGTTTATAATTCCATTGATTGATATTCAATTTCAATTCAGTTTTATTTATATAGCGCCAAATCACAACAACAGTTATCTCACAGCGCTTTACATAAAGAGCAGATCTAGACCGTACTCTGAAGTTATTTACAGAAACCCAACAATTGGGCGATATGACATCAAAATGATCAAAAATAAAGTGATTTTAATTGTTCAAAAACGTGTCGATAGAGCTGCATTCTTTAAAATATGTTACTGTTTCTTTTTCTTAGATGCAGAAAAAAATATATACAAATCTGTAGAGTTTGAAAAATGGAAGCAAAATATATATTATAAAAATGAACCTTCTTATCTGTCGGGAATCAACCAAGCTTTGTTCCAATGAAATTAGCTTCCTGAAGGGCTATTTTAAGATTCTTACACCTACCAAGGATAACTCCAGAACACCCCTTTAAGAAACATTTAGCTATACCTAATAAGTGGCTTTATGTCTATGACAAATTAAAAATAAGAATATAGAAAATATTAGTCTCAATCCCATTTTTTCTTTGAAAGTGAAGTGAAGGACTCGGCATTGAAATGTCCGAGCTTGTGAGGATCCCTTGAATGTAACATTAGCGTCACAGAATGGCGTATCTGCTGGACTACAATCATGGCTACACGAACAACAACTACAGCTGCTCAAACTACAGATCAGATATTGCAATATCTCTCACGCATGCGCAGTTGGCTGCTTCAGTCACCTAATATGACATTTTAATTATGCATTCCCGAGACGCTCCTGACATTTAGCTCACAGTCCTTTATTCTGTGTGTGCGTGTGTGGGTGTGTGTGTGTGTGTGTGTGTGTGTGTGTGTGTGTGTGTGTGTTAACACTTGAATCATCTTAATGACAACAAAGATATTTCCCTGCAAAAGATCAAATGGCTGTGACCTTATCGTGCTGCTGTGGCATTTTAAGCTCTCTGCTCCGACTATAATATTTAATTTTATAATGTCTTATTTTCTAGCGGGATCCAAACGTTCTCCAAACACAAGTCAGTCTTGGTTTACATGAAATGTTGTGTCGTCATCTTCATCACTGTCCCACCCTGCGCACCTTCACCGCCTCTGAAACAGGCACAAAGCGACCTCTGCTGGCGGACGAGAGAATTACAGCAACGCAAAAATTTCCTTTTGTCACTCTGGAGGACTTTAATTACCCTGAAATTAACTGCTAACCAGTGAATGCCTGAAGCCTTAAAGGAAAACTCATGTGATATCCCGCATTTTTCTTATTTGGCGACGGATTCAGTGAATTTATCTCCAAACGAGTCCTGTTGTGTGTGACAGCCTGATGTCTCCTCTTCCTCTGAGCCATGCAGCTCCGTTTTGTCCAGGAACTATTAAAACCCACCCGGAGCCTCACTGCTGCGCTGGGTGACACGTTTCTTCATCACCATGTGCTTTATTCTGACTCATTCCCACACTGTAAGACCTTTCAAGTCAGTGTTACTCATCTTGAAGAGCGCCTTTGATTCAACTCAACACAGAAAGTTGAAAACAGCACTCTAGTTGACTGAACTTTTTACAACTTGTTTCACCTTCACACTTTGGGAAAAAGTCCCTTAACAAGTTTAACTGACACACATTTCTGCATTATTCAAGCTCACAGGTTCAAGTTTAAATAAAAACGAACTACATAATAATACTTTGCATTTCAAGTTTAGAGGACTTAAATAGCTAATTTGGTTTTATTTAGATGTGTTAGGCCGGGGTCATGTACTCTTTTCACCCACAAGTCCTCTCTTAAATACATGACTTACCTGAAGTGTGTAAGTTAATTATGTTCATGCTTCAGTTTTGCCACAGTTTAAAAAAGACAAACTCAAAGGACACAGCGAGTTTTTTTCTTTCTGGAAACCTCTCAGAGCTCTTTGAGTTTAAAATAAATTCTAAGTGGACACAGCTAAATGGGGCTGTGATGATTTACAGTGCACACACGCCATCCTGCTGCCCCAAATACTCACTCGAGCCGCGCCACATGTGGATTCATCCGCCGCTAAAAATAGTCCCCATTAAACGCATTTTTGCCTCCTGTTTGAAGAAGATTTGTGGAGAAGATCTAGATGATTATTTTTAAAATCTTTAAGCTCAAGCAGAGGTCTGGTGGGAAAAGTGAGCGTTAACCACAGCTTAACTTATGAGTCGTCACAACGTGAGTAATACAACCACAGTGGCATGACTTTACTGCACATGTGTACTGCGCATGACCGCAGATCATGGGGGTTTGCGTCAGGTGAAAGACTTTTTATATACAGTCTATGGTGAAAGAGTGCGAGGACAACCAGACACAGTCATTCATGTCGGTTTACATTCCTGCCAGTCATCTCTGTACTGCGTGCCTGGTGATGCGTTTACTGACCACGCCTTCAACAAGGTACAGGGGTTAAAGCTGTCTAAGAGTAATGATCCACATTTAAACTACAGGCAGGTATAACTGCTGCACAGGTGGAGATTTCCATTTAAAATAATTAAATCAAACTTTTAACTAAACTAACAGAAACACAGATCTCCTGTGGGGAATATAAAATGTTAGAAATGTGTGTATAATTAATGGATCACATTTGCAGTGGTGGAAAGCACATTTACTGAACTGCTGTACCTCACTCTGAGATACGCTTATATTTTATGTAACTTTACATTTTAATTCCACATTTCAGATATAAATATTGTACTTTAACTTTTTTGTAAAAAACCTATAATGAGTTTATAAAATACATAAATTTAACTCAGACATATGTAACGTTAACCGCCAACAGTTTATAAAATAAGTAATATTAGCTCTGCAGCAGCGGGCCACAGTGTTGCACAGTGAGGACTTTTACTTTGATACTTAAAGTACAAAATTGTATTTTTACTTGTGACAAAGTGTTTTTGAAAACTGCGGTGTAGATATTTGGTGTAAGTAAAATGTCAGGAAACTTCTTTTACTGCTGCAAATTAGTTCCTGAATCACGTTTGGTACGTTAAACACTACATTACCCATGAGCCTCGGAGACACAGTACCAGACTTCTAGCATGAATCAAATGCTTTATTGTTGCAACAAGGACCAAAATTCAAACTAACATGATCCCAAATTTTGTCCCTTTTAATGAGCGTTTGATTCTGGATCATGTCCTCTGATTGTACTTCCTGTCTGTAGTCTCCTCTAAACTGTCAACCAAAGGCCCAAAACATGTAAAATAATAACAATAATTGGTGAAGAATATATGTAAAGTTTCTTTAATGTGATTTCTCAACAGGTGGAGCTGCACAAACAAAAGCCATAAACCTCAACTGTCCTGGGGCAGAAATGGAAATCTTTAAAGACAAACAGCTCAAAACATTAAAAAACTAAAAGGATCATTTCTGTATTTTAAAACCTTTTTTCTCATAAACTGCTGTTGTTTAAGTCTGTTCAGCAGATGCTTCCGCCGGCAGCTGTGAAGATAGAGCCCAGGTTTGGAAACACAGAAATGATCCTTTAAGCTACAAAATGTTCTTGAAACAACAAATTAAATGTTTTATCTAATGAGGGTCCCACTTTCTATTAAGGCGTAATAAGATTTGAGTTATGGCCTCGTTTAGGGTTTATCCATCGAGTTGTAATCCTTTAGATCACTGCAACGATTAATAAAAAAAAGCTTTGGGTTGGGAAAAAAACATGTCTACTTTGGGCGAACTAACCCTTTAAACTGTGTTGTTGTACATGACAGACATATAATAGACAAATTATATAATACACTCAAGACCTGTACACAAAACATGCGGTATGATTCTCTTCACGGGTCCACGGTGACGTCAGAATTCACACAAGCAGGGTTGTGCTGTGAGTACGAATACTGGAGCACATTTTTCTACATGTGTTATATCTAAATGTGTTTGAACTCATGTGACCTTTGTGTTCAACATCTACAGCGAGGAGTTGAGCTGCCAGCGGAGACGGGAGGAGAGGCGACGCTCAGCTCTTCAGGACGGGTGTTTGCTCCGTCACCTTCATCTGAAACAGCAGCAGCAGCAGCAGCGAGACAAATGAGTGCACGCTGCACACGTTTACATCACGTCTGATGTTTAATGTAAAGATACTGAAACCATAAATACTTCCAGGTCAAAAACACGACTTTGGGTCTTTTGACCATATTTAAAGAGATTTTTTTTAATCTGTCTTTGCCCTTTACTCTTTGCTCCACAAGACCGGAAACCAGTGTTGGACCGTCAGTAAGTACAATCACTTACGTACTTTACTTAGTACTAATTGGAGGTATTTGTACTTTGTTTAAATATTTTCTTTTTGTGCCACTTTCTACTCCTCAGAGGGAGATCTTGTACTTTTTACTTCACTACAGCTTCAGTCACTTTAGATGTTTAAATGAAGAGTTTAAAAAATGTATTTTGTTATAAATTAAACTGCCCAACAGTTCATTTATTGATTGACAGAAATGTGGCACTTTAACACTATTTTGATGGTTTTTCAGACGTTTTTCATGTAAAAACATTTCCTGGTTTATCCATGTGAAGATTTGCTGCTTTTCCTTTTGATTATTTTAACATTTTTAATAATTTAGAGGTTTGGACTGGCAGAAACAAACATTATAAAGGTGTCACATTAGGCTCTGGGTACCTGATCAATTAATGGAGAAATTAATCAGCAGATTAAAAAGGAAACAAGTTATTAATTGCAGTCTGATACAAATTAATTCATCCTCGACCAGCTACAACTTTCACATCAACGCATGAGGAATAATAATCTCATGACAGTCACCTCCTGCTTCAATACTTTTATTTATTTTAGTACACTTTCCTGATTATTCTTATTTACTTTTATTAAGTAACCTTTCCAGTGCCGTACTTTTGCATTTATTTTTTACAGTGAGGTACTTGTACTCAAGTAAAATATCTTTCTTGTTCTTCACACAGCAGAAACTCTGAAAGCTTCGGCTCTGGACGAACGGCGCCCACTTCCTGTCTCACAGGAAGATTTCCCTCCAAATATAACAGAGCGAAGTACGTGTTGCACTGCAGAGGCCGCTGCCTCTTCTCCGTTTGTTTACAGAAATTAGACTCACATCTCTACTCCTACCTCTTGAACCAAGTACACTTACTCACTGTACTTTGTGAGGTACTTCCATTTTATGTTACTTAACATTTTTACTTAACTTTGTTTCAGAGGGAAATATTGTACTTTTTACTTCACTGTGTTTACCTGATAAATTCAATAACTAGTTACTCTACAGATTTAATTATTGATCAAATTTAATATCAAGAAATAAAATGATATATTATTACAGATTAAACTATCCAGGAGTCTATAAATTAATTAACATCAGCCCCATGTCCAAGATTTGTACATTAATAATGCAATAATATAATAAACTTCTGAAATGAGCCCTTCTGCATGATGAGTAATTACTTTGATATCCTAAATTATGATGCTGATACTTTTCTTTAGTGAATCTTTGAACGCAGGACTTTTAACTGAGTATTTACACACTGTGATATTTTTACTACATCTGGTGTTCATATAATCACAGAGCGGAAGCGGTTCTTTTACTTTGATGGGTTTAAAATTGCTAACATTGTGTAAAAAACACGGAAAAGAAGCCAAGATGAACCCTTTAATCAGTCCTACGCGTTATTTTGATTTCTCCAGTGAGATGTTTTCATAGGCTACATGTTTTATCAACATAAAACTTGTATAAATTGGTTTTATGTATTTTTTAATCTCCTTGTAGTTTTGTTTAAAAGTATCTGCTCCATTCTGGTTTCCAGTCACTCGTGCTGTCTTGTGTGAGATGTAGCATGACGTCATTCTAAAAATCTTCAGCGTGGTCATAATAAATGTTAAAATGTTTAAAATGAATGTAAATGCCGTCTGACCGGTTTCCTCTTGGCCTGCATCATTTCCTGCTGCTGCTTCAGCCGAACCTCCTCCAGACTCATGCAGCCGCCTGTAAACACACACCTGAACAGTCAGACTGACGGATGACTCTGAAAATCCATAACAGTCCTACTGTGTGTGCGCGTCTCACCGACGCTGCTGGGGTTGATGGAGACGTAAGCCATCGCTCTGCTCAGCCGAAGCTCCTCCAAGGCAGCGAGCTCCGCTTCCGCCTCTGCTCAACCAATCACACGTCACATGACAATGAACCTAACGTGGAAATCAATGGTATGACTCAATTTGATTGTGAAGACTCACTTCTCTGGATCTCTCTTCTTTTCTTTGGGTTCGGGGGGATGACAGTGAAGGCTTTGTGACTGAAACAGAGAAACACAGGGACATTAAAAACACGGCGAGCGGGCAGAGGAATGACCCCGCAGACTACATGTGGCTCCTGGCTGACCTGAAACCTCGAACAGCCAATCAAAGTGTTGGCACGTTGTTTCTGGATGTTTACGCAGAGTTCAGGTCTGTCACGCCAGCGGGGGGTAAAGCGTGTGGGGTTAATCCCGCAACAGATGGCCGTGGACAGCAGCAGGAAGACGCCTCAGGACAGTTTACCTGCCTTTTCTTACAAATGTCAACACCTCCAGACTCTGAGCTGCGCACACAGTAACACGTATTACTGCTGGCATTTAGTTTACTGTAATTATTTAATTATTTATTTATTATTTAATTATTTCACAGTAATGTGCATAAAAATATTGTTTCTCACAATGAACCCAAATATGGGACTGGTGTGAGAGAAATTATTGGAAACCCATTAGAATTAAAGAGGTTTATCATGTAAATTTAGCCTGTTTTTATTTTCTATTTGACTCTTTTTAATTGGTATAATGTTTTTTATTTATTTCCCTGCATGTTGCTTTAAATTTCCTTGTGGCTGAAATGTGCTGTACTAAAAAACTTGCCTTGCCTTACAGTAACCAGACACAATGGTACTGTAAAAAAATACTACATAATATTGTAACATCATAGTTACAGCAATTTACAGTAACATTAAAACTATTTACTGTGTTTTAACCCACATAGCATTTTTCTAAAACTACAATATTTCATTTCTAAATTACAGTTTGGTGCTGAACACAAACTGTTTCCTTACTGCAGCTCAGTATTACAGAATCTGTATTGAAATACACTAACTTTACATTTACACATTGCCCATATTTTCCTGTAGATTTAAAGCACACAACACAACACAAATAATATAACTTATGTTTACTGTGAATGTACAGTAAAGATGCTGATGAGCCTCCGTTTGAGTTTTGAATCAGAAAATCTCTTTAACTTTCGCTCTGAACTAATAAAATACTCCTTTAACAGATACTGGATGTTTTTACAGTTCAGGAGCGTGAAGCTTTGTTTTACTCCTGAGCTCATTTCTGGCAGATGTGAGCAGCAGCACGAGTCTTATTCAAGGAGGAACATGTAAAATATTCATTTTTCTAATATCTTGATAAACTTAAAAAGAAAATGATGTGAGACAAAATTCAAGATGTAAAGACATCTACAGCTGCAGCCTTGAACTCCAGACTGCTGAAAGAAAGACATTTTAAAGATCAATTCAAACTTAAAGTGGATTTTGATTTGAAAACTAACTTGTTGAAGGTTTCTTTTGCATTTCAAAGATGCTTCTGTGTGAAGTCATGGTGTCTCTTTCAGCATCTCTATCATGTGGATGGATGTCATTCTTAAGATGTTAGACTTAATAAAAACATGTGACCTTTAAAATTTTAGCCTTATTATGACTAAATCCAGCTGAGCAGCTTTGAGACCCTAAAAGCTCTCTTGTTGCAGGCATGGGAAGACAACCTTAAGGGGCTGTGGATGTCCTCTGAGACACCTCCCTTCTGTCTCACCTCTGACTTGCATGTTTAGTCTCAGCCCTGACCCCCCGCTGCTCCCTCGGACCTGGACCGGCGGTCATCGCTTGGCATTTTGGGTAAACAGCAGCGTGTTTCAGAGAGTTGGTCGCCGTGCGGCAGTCCGGGTTTGTTTTGAGGCAGTTTGCCGTGGTGCTGGGGGCGGTGGAGCTGGACCTGGTCCTCCTCTCACAGCTCGTCTTGGCGGCTGCGCGCTGCGCCCCGGTGCTCCTCTCTAAGGACTTGCCATACCTCTCACACCTGCTGTCCCGCTGCGGACACCTCGGGCAGCTCGACGCGCGGCTTTTACGCACAGCGGCCACTTTGAGTTCATTTTCTGTCCCGTTGACCGCTCTTACCTTCACCGGTTTGGGCTTCTCGATGGTTTTTCCTGTAGCCTCCACAGGTTTTTGCTTTATTACTTGCGTGGCTGGCATTTTTATTTCAAGGTAACGCTCCTGTCTCCGGCCTCAGCGCGGGGAGGCGCGCCGTCATCCTCTGCAGATTAAAAGGCAAAAACCTAAAATCTCAACTTTGTCTCTCGGTGGTTCGGTTGCTACGGATCTTGTACCCTAGCAACGGAATGGCCAAGTCACACAGATCAGGGAAGGACTTCTGGTCAAAACTTTCAAAATAAAAGCCAAACGAACGGAACCTTTAATAGGCTACCTTCCTGCCTTTAATATAAGAAAAGGGAAAAAACAAGAATTAAAAAATACTGGTTAGATTTGTTATTCTGCTGTACGGCCTGTGGGTGCACGTTTGGCTTTAGCTGGTCAGCGTTAATTTCATCACTCACTTATTCAGGACAGCAGACGCCAGAAAATGTTTCTGCCACAGCTTTAAAAACCAAATAATAATTTTTAAAGGAAAGATGCAAGAAAATCACCGGTTTCAGCTTCTCAAATGTGGAAAAATTCTGGTTTTCTTCATCTTCTTCTAGTTACTTGAAAACCTTTGAGTTTTTGGTTGAAAAAAAACTCTGTTTGAAAATGTCAATAGAAGATTTATCTTTGTATTTCCTCTGTTTTATCGACCAAATGATTAATCAAGAAAATAACTAAGCTAGTGTACAACTAGCATGTGTAAGCTGCCCACTGACATATAGGCTTAGAATAGAGATTAATATAATGGACGATATATCTTATCTTAACACATTTCTGCTGCTCAGCAAAAAAAACTGTTTAAGGATTAATCCACCCTGAAGTTGATCGTCAGAGTGTCACTCAGTGTCAACCGTATGTTTGCAGTTCTACATTTTATTTTGAAGGCAGAGGCGCCTGGTTTCCGGTGTGGCCCCTGCCCCTCTGAGCCGAGTTTGGCGCAGCTGCAGATTAAATCGCGTGACGCAGCAGAGTATTTGTGTCAGTATTTGCGGAGCCCGCTACCTGTCCAATGACAGAGACTCATCCGATTACTGACACGCGACTCTACACAGGTCACATGACCACATACCGTGAGATTAGGCCTCCTACAGAATAAAAACTATAACTACATTTGTTTGTTTCGTTTTAGTGAAACAAAATAAACTACTATTCCAAATTTTAAGGATAAAAACACTGAGGAGAATAAAATAAACTTTATTTCCTTGTTATTTTTCACTTTTCAAAGTTACAAAGTGTTTTTATAAGGTTAATATCCTTTAAAGAACAACTATCTAGTTTATATTAATATATATATATTGGCGTGAGAACAAACAATCAGTGGTAGAATTTTATTTAAGTACTGTAGTTAAGAACAAGATTAAGGACACTTTCCATGATTACTTTCTGCTGTGGCCTCCTAATACTTCTCCGTCTCTACACTGCAGAGTAAAATATAATACTTTAAATTCAGAACATCTGACAGCTGTTGCAAATTAGGATTTTACTCTGACCTCTTTATACAATGCGTAGTTACAGATTAATCTAACTTGTAACACTGAGATGCTGTTCACACGTTAATGCATCAGAATCAGAATCAGGGTTATTGGCCAGATGAGGAATCCAGTAATAAAATTCAATTTATTTATAAATAACTGTCAGGGACTTTTCTGATGCATAATATAATAATCCCTGCAGTTCTGGATCCTAATACTTTTATCCGAGGTTGTTGGCTGTTTCCAGATGAATTAACACTTTCTGACAATATAATATATTATATATATATTATATATTGTGTCTCTCTAAATAACCAAGTCACACACCTCTGCCATTTTAAGACAGAAATATTTTACTTTTTATGTCTCTAAATGTGTTTGTTACTTTGAGATTTCACATCAGTTTGTAAAATATGACACCTTTCTTATATTAAACTACAAATCAGTAGATAAAATCGTTATGAATCTGTTATTATAATGTAGGCTCACACTGCGAGAGGGGCCGTTTTGCATACTGAATACTATCTTTGATACATGAAATACATTTTGCTGATGTATAAGTACATGTAGACTGTTAATGCACTGTTGTACTTTGTACAAAAACTACTAGTGCTAATTCATTAGTTACTATTAGTATTCTCATTCCTAACAACTGATTAGATAGTACTTAATTTTTAGTGGCTAATCCATTAGTTACTATAGTAACTCTTTTTTGTTACTAATAACTAATTGCACATTTTTGCCATTGAAATATGTTCAGGTATCACCTGCTCATTAGTTAGAAACTTATCCAGAAGATAGTAGAAACATTTTCATTCTTAGTAAATTTTTTTGGATAACTAACTGATTCATTAATGACGAGTAAAATGTCTTGTTGATTTTAATTGTTAGTAGTAAGGATGGAATAGTTATTGGTAACTAAAAAAGCACTAGTGACTAAATAATAGTGACTATAGTCACTGTACTATATTTCACTATAGTAAAATGGAAATGGTTACTAGTGACTATTCAATTAGTTATAGAAACTTATGAACATGTGATATCTGAACTGCAGAGCCCCGTAGATTTAAAGAGCAAAATAATAATAATAGCCTAGTTACTAATAACTAATGACTAATAAATAAAAATAAAGCACTAGTATCTAATCAGTTCTTACTAGTAAAACAGGAATAGTTATAACTAATAAATAAGTAGTAGCTTTCAAATAGCAACTAGTAAGTTTTAAGGAATGAATTTTATCGTATCTTTGGGGCTCTGCACTTCAGACATCATCTTCATTAGTTACTAGTAGTAGAAATGGAAATAGGAAAAGGGTTTTATTCTTTGCAAAGGGTCAGACAGACATACAGAGTGCAAACAGTCTGCAGAGTGTCAAAGAGCCAGAAACAGGTGGTTTTATACTGTCAGGGTGTCACACAGCTGTCTGAGGGAGGAAGGGAGTAGGGACCAACTGTCCTGAGATGAAGGGCTATCAGGGTCAGTCAGATAAGAAAACTCTCTAATGAGCATCTTTTCCAAAGAAACTTCACCGAGCTGTAACATAATAAAATGATCAAACAGTGAAACATTGGACTATAATAATGACGCATGCAGGGTGAAACAGGAAACAGAGTAAAATATCAAATTTCCATCACACTATTTCAAAAGATAGGCTAACATTTTCATTCTTACTAGTATTTTCTTTTTGTCATCAGTCATTAATAAATAAATAATACAACCATAAAATGGTTTGTTGATAGTGACATTTTAATTCTAGTAAGAATGGAACGGTTCCTAACTAAACAAGAAGCACTAGTATCTAAATAATAGTAAAATGGAAATGGTTACTAGTGACCATTCAATTAGCTACTAGGCTAACTGTAGATTTCAATGGGACATATTTGCATTGAGTTAGTAGGGCCTAACTAAAAATACTAGTATCTAATCAACTGTAACTAGTTAAACGGGATGGTTACTATAGTAACTTTGTGATATCTGAACTGCAGAGGCAAAAATCTGCAGTTAGTTACTAAAATGAAGTACTAGTAATCAAGTGTTACTAGTTAAACGGACATGGTTACTAGTAACTAATAAATAAGCACTAGCAGCTTTTATGTGGCGCTTGATCCGTTTGAAGGACTAATGTTAAAGCGGTTTGCAGCAGCCTGGTGTGCAGGCCTACATGAGTCTTCGCGGTCCTCCTGAGCTCTGAGTGGTGCTGTCTCTCCCCTGCCCTCCTATGAAAACTGCCTTCCATTGCATTTCTCCACCAGCGGACTAACCAGGCCCCTCGCAGCCGCTACACGGTGGCCCCGAGCCGGGCTGATTCCCACCACAGACCCGGCTGGTGTGACGGTGGTGGTACACCGGAGGACGGCGGGCAACGCATCCCCTCCTCTGGGTGCTGGATTTACGGACTGCTCCGCGGGAAAAGATCAGGATGTGATGAAACCCTAATCAAAGTGCGACACACACGCACACACGCACACACACACACGAGCCCATGCATATCATAAACGGGCCTGCTTTGCATTGCAACTTTGCGTTTTTTGCCTCTTCTGCAGGGGCTAAAGGCGGATAATCAGAGGTGAGGCTGGTGGAATTACTGTCTGGGGGGAGGGTGACGCGCACTTCACAACAGCCCCTGCGCTGTCAGACGAGGAAGTGAGGCTTCACACACGCCCATTTCAGCCTGTCGACCCTGCTAAAAAAGCCCAGACCCGTTCATCAGATAACAGCAACAGACTTTATAAACATGCGGTCACTCTCGGATGCACGACACCGGGGATAACCTGCAGGACGACGCCGTATTCAGGGGGTAGGTGAGCGAAGAGCTTTACGCAAAACGTGGACATGACAATTTCCCACAATGTTATTATCGTGAGACTTCTCCACCGTGCAGGCCTGTCTCCATCTTTCTTTTTTTTTTTTGATAGTCACATGCGTGATCTCCGGCCTAACTGTCACCGAGGTGCAATGTGACTCATTAGTGTCATCGCGTTGCTGCCAGAATAAAGTCACGCTGACGTGCACGGCTAACAGGCTGCGGGCCAGATGTCAGCATCTGCCCGCTGTGCGCGGAGCGGCACCTGCTTGCGTGGTGATGTTGCGTGAATTTCCTGAGTTCAGGCTGCAGACTGAGCCCCCGTTTAAACCAGAAACCCCCCTTTTGATGAGACTGTCGCCCAGATTGGCACCAGTCTGTAGCATGTTGCAGCCTATAAGTGTTGAGATAACTTACTGTAGTGGGATTAGGAGGGGGGCTCTTGGAGCCTCACTGGGGGGCCCTGGGCTCCAAAACTCCTTCTTCTGTTGACTATGACGAGACTAAACCTATAAACATGGTAATTAGCTCATCACCTTATCTGCAAAGATTAGGTAAATCATTTGGCGACCATTTTGCTGTTAATCAATCGTTGAAGGCATTTTCACCGGTTCCACCATGTGAGGAAATTCTGATTGTTTTCACCTTTCGTGATTGTAGACTTTGAGTTTTAGATTGTTGGTCAAAACTAGATTTTAGATTATTATTTTAATTGTTAATTGATCCCACTGTGAATCGCTACAGTCGCACTGAGTAATGTTCACTTATTCTTCTTTTTAGCTCAAGACCTCTGAACTGGATGAGCTGTTTTTTTAAAAAAAGTTGAACTTGCATTAATTTATTGTGTTGACTATTTGAGACTTTTGTTAGATGTGTGTGTGTAATTTGGGTGTGTTAAGTTTTCAGGTGAAAAAAAAGGCGGGTGTGAATGGACGTGAGCAAGAGAGAAAAAAATTGCCTAGTTGCTGCGTCATTCGAGTTTGTCTTCTGTAAACCAAGGCAAAGTTTAAACACTGACATAATTATTAGGCTTGAGCAAGAACCTGGTCGAAACGTATCCGGTACAGATACTTTTTACAGTATCAGAGTAAAATGTGTCAATATCTGTTTTCTAATAAAATATAAATACAGGAACTTTAAAAAAAATCTCTTATTATTGTAATCAGAAATGTTGCCCTGAAGCTCAATTCTGAGGCTGTTCTGTAAAAAGCTTTCTAATAAATATCAACCAGTTAGCCCCGCCCATGTCCAGATTAAGCCCCGCCCATTTTCGGATGTGGCTGCAGACAGTTTGTTAAGCAGGCGGTGTTATTCTCGATCGACCTTATTGATCACACACTGCAGATCAATCATGTATTTAAATTCCAACTAAAATAGGCACTTATGTGGTAAACGAGAAAAGGACTAGTTCCACCATTGGAGTGGTTACCTGACAACGGCTTTATGCAAATTTAAACTAATTTGGAATTTAAATTCTCTAAACATTAAATGGAAAGTAGTTAACTATTTTTTTTTAAAACTTAAAACCTGTGAGCTGGATTGTAATAGATTAGTTAAAAGATTTTCTTGTATTGATAAAGTAAAATATTTGTTTTAACTCAAAGTATGAAGTTGAAACAAGTTTTAAAAAGTTCAATCAACTAAAAAAACAACTTTATAAACCTGAGTGAGTGGAAACAAAGACAAACCTCAAGCTGGAGTTAAACTAACTTGGAAATGTTGGAAACGTTTGGCACTTTATAAGCGACTAATCGCTTAATCAGGTATCAAATTCAGTCATTGTTTAGGGGACGATTTGTTGCAGCTTTAAAATGAATTAATATAGTACAAGAAGACAAAAATACACAACAAAACTATAATATTCAGATCACTGCTGTGACGTGAGGAGCCAAACGTAGCCTGACGTCTTTGTAAACTCAGTAATGAGCCCCAGACTCTCACCGTCAGTCCCTGAAGGAGGATTTTCCAGCTGTGTTTGCAGTGGCGGCTCACATTAACTGCCGCCATGGCTCCAATCCAAAACATGCGGCTACAGTTGATAGTAACGGTGTCGTGTGTCAGTCAGTCTGCAACAGCCAGTGAAAGGCAGCGCCAGTGTTGTGGTCTAACATTTACCTTCACCATCAGGAGCCGCTCTGATAGATGGCTGTCATGTGATCACCGTGCCTTCAAAACAAACTGCAGGGATTGTTCAACACATCAACGACCAAACGCACACACACACACTGAAGTTTATCCTGAACGACGTTAAGATAAAAATGTTTGTTTTTGTTACGTCTGTCTGGTTTTGTCTGTTGCGAATGTGGAGAAACTGCGCGCCCTCTAAAGCCCCTAAATGTTTTAATTATTCGGCTTTTTGATTGTTAACTGCTTGTTTAAGTTTCACCACCATCTAAATGGTCTCTCTGACTCTACTTTCTTGAGAATTAGGGACCAATTACTCAGATCTTTACAGGAAACTTCCACAGAAATTATCCAGATATTACAGACCCACTGGTTTATTTCTCGCCACACAACTGCTTTTCATGGCTTTATTAATCCTGGTGGTGAAATCTTAAATTTCTTCCATTTAATACTGATGAACAATGTAATTTTAAAGTCAGTTTTTCCTTTATTGCTAAGGCACGATTTCTGAAACTGAAACACACTAACCACTAAACCTTACACAATAATAACCAAAACATTATACATCTCTTGCAAAAGCAAACAGGTCTTGCAAAACTCTTCAAACTCTTTTTTAAAAATTGTGTTTTTGCATCAATACAGGACACAAACGAGCTTTCAACAGGCAAAAAACTATGCACTGATAGTATAAATGAAAAACACTTTTTTGCAATAATGTAGTGAAGAAACACACACAGGTGTCCAGATGAAGTATGGATGTGTATTCCAAACGTACCGCACTATCAATACAAATAAGGGGAAAAGATTTTTTATTTTTCTTCCCAATTGCTAAAACACAATACGAAGAATTTGGCCGACTGTGTCAAAACTCAGACACAACACTCGGAGATAAAATCAACTCCTGCAATAAAAACCTAACACTTATTTTTCAAAAGGGCCTTTTTGGATCAATAGAAAATATATTGCTCGTTTAAAGCAGCGACAACACGCTGACAAACTTTATTCAACACAATGCTGTCTTTTATTTTCTCACTCTCTGTGAATGATTGTTGGAGTACAGTAAATCTGCTCACGTTCAAATAAACTCAAAAAGAGAAATCCTGAAATATGTTTTACCTTTGCAGACTTACAGTGCAGTAATCAATACTTTTTAAAACTCACAGCAGCAATAAAAAAACAACCCTGTTGCATTAGAGATGGATATGAATCAGGTCTTCGATCAGTCGGCCACATCACCTCGTCCACACCTGTCTTGTGTGTCGTATCCAACCGTGACTCCACCTGAATGTCTCCGCATGCCTCCCCCGTTGCTTGCAGAAGATGATGCAGAGGCATGTGCGCATGCGGTTGGCGGTCATTTACTATCCAACGCCAAGCCGGAAGGAGTTCCTCAGTCAGTCTGAGAAATGGGGAGTAAGGGGGGGGCAGCTTACCTGAAGTGTTGGAAGGGTTTTCCCAACAACTGCAGAAGTTTTAATTCTTACGTGTTGTGTAATTGATGGCAAAGTGCAAAGCAATTGTCTGCGGTGTAAGGCACGGCCGCAAAAACGTTTTCATGCTTTGGTCTGAGCCTTCACTTTCAGTGTGTTAAAAACACTGGAACAAAAGTATCATGAAAGTAGCAGGGAAAAAAAATGTAAACTTCATCTCGCCTTCTTTGTGCGCTTGGCCACGAGATTTCATCCACATCACATGCAATGGTTTAATTGTCTGAAAGTGTTTCCACACGTGTCAGTGTGGAACGCCACTTGGCAAAATACTGTAGCTAAATAGAGACTGGTGTTTAGGTTTCAGTGTTTAAGTGTTACTGAGTGTAAAGCAGAGAGCGTGCACTCGGTCAGTGCATTGGCTTCAAAACGGTGCTTCAAGAATCACTGCTGGTGTTTCAGCATTTAGAAAAAACTAATGAGAGCTGTTCTCACCGCCCTGATGAAGGAGAGATAACTGAAGATGTTTGGTGAGGGCAAGTTACAGACTGTTTTATTTCCCAACATCTAAGGCCAGGTGTATGTGTGAGACATGTTATTTCTTCCTATTTTAGAGCCACACTCACAGGCGAGCTGTAATCGTTGAAATATGCATAACGCTGCCTACAGACAGACTCTGCAGTCTGTGCATACACAAAGTGATGGGGGGAGTCACAAGGCTTTGCTGGCTACATGCTACGAGGACATGACGTCAGTATCTTCAGTCGTAGGCGGGACCCTGACGTCGTCCGGTCATAAATCAGCTGGTGTGGGCCGGGCCAACTAACTAGCCCAAGATCACAAATTTGCCTCAGAGGGCTTTACAATCTGTAGAGCATAAGACACCCTCCATCCCTAGACCTGCTTCTTGGGGGCAGGAGGAACAAGTTGAAATTGTGAACTCGGTAGCCAACAGTTGCTTCTTCCCACCTCCTGCAGCAACAGAGCAACATGACGGTTCATGTGGAGTCGTCTTTGTGTCACCTGATGAATGTGAGACTCTGTGTTTGGTCTCCTCCAGCTCCTGAGGGAAATATCTGGCTCTTTAGCTGCTAAACGCTTTTTACAGCTTTTTCACATTAAAGGTTCAGTGTGTGATATTTCTGAGGATCTACCAACAGAAATTCAATATAAGATCCAAGAACTAAGTTTTCAGTTGTGTGGAAAGACCTTACATAATAAACCTTTATGTTTTTATTACCTTAGAATGAGACATTTATATCTACATAACCGCGGGGACCCTTTTCCATGGACGTCACCGTGTTGCATCGTCATGCTTCTGCAGTAGCTGAAAACGGACAAACAGCGCTACAGAGCGCGTTTCATCACTACGTTCTTCTTGTTCTGCTTCTGGTAGAATTCAGGCAGCGCAGACACTCTTCACTGTGTTGAATACGTTTGTCACAAGAAGAAGAAGTAATAATATACAGCAGGGGTCTGCAAAGAAGTTTTGCATCGGAGCAATATTTTCAACTATTAGATGGTGGATTAGAACATAAGCCATAATACTGATGCATCAACATGTTGTTCAGTTAGCTCAGTTGGTAAGCCAAGGGGCTTGTTGAGTGTGCGTTCCCACCTCAGGACATATTTCTCTCTCTCTCTCTTCAACAAAAGGATTCTGCAGCGAATGTTTCTCAGATCACAGCATGTGCTGCACTGTTTTTGTTTCAGTGTTTGATCCTCATCCAGCAACCTACGGACGCTTTTTTATTTCCCCAGTATCGTTTCCTGACGGCTCTTTCAGAGGTGCGTCAAGCAGCCACAGACTTTTGTTTAAAATTGTTCGACCCCAAATATTGCATTACAGTGCTTTTACTTTGTAGACAAAACCACTAAAGGGGAAGTGGTTATTTGAGTAACTTTTGCTGTCATGACTGAGATCTATTTTTAAGCAAAGCTATCAAAATATTTATTTATTTATATCTTTTGCTGCTATCAAAGCACCGTAATCTGGCTGTGGGTCAGATATCAATGTTGGCGGTCAGTTTTGGCGAGAGTCCATAATCACAGAGAGAAGGAACGTGTTTCCCTTGTCAGTGTTTGTATAAACTTTATTTAATGTGTGGTTAATAATGGACTGTGGTGCAGAAACAGTGACAGTGTTTCACACTCTTGGCTCTCATTTCCATGTTATCTGTCAGAGGCAAAGTCACAATAACATATGGTTTTACTGAATAATTAAGTAAATATAATTTCTTAATAAATATATATATAAAGAAACCTCATTTCCTGACTGGCCACTCTCTGCTGTCTCAGAAGAGACACTTTTTGTGCTGTGTCAGCCACCGTAGCTGTCCTGCGCTCTTTGAAAGGTCAGGGGGGGCAGTGGTAGGCTGGACAGATGGTTGCAATTCACAACCCTCACCACTAGATGGCACTAAATCTTACACACTGAACCTTTAAACGGCGCTTTGAGAGCGCTGACAGTGAACCAGAACAGTAAAGTAGCAGCTGGACAGATAAGTAAAGAGCTGAGAGTCACTTAAAGCTCCTTAAAGCTGAGGGGTTCGTCGATACCAGAGATCTGACACGTTGTCATTTAAAAATTTGTATTTCAGCCACTTTGAAACGTACAAAGAAGAAGAAACCTGTATCTTTAATGATTTGACGCTTTAATTATCTCTCTGTCTGTTACAGTTCGCTAAAGTGTTGAAGGATGGACAGGGAGCTGGTTCGACAGAGCCAATCAGATCACGGAGAGGCCACCAATGGAACCAGTCCTCAGACTTCCACCGCAGCGCCCGAGTCCTCCGCCCAAACGACCCCCTCCCCTCCTCGGCTCACCCCCAACCCCATGCTCCTGGACTCCCCTGCGCCCACGCTGACGCCCACCACCTCTTCCCCTCCTCCCCCTCTCACCCCTGCTCCCTCCATCTCTGCAGCCCATGGCCCGAAGATGGCGGCGGCAACAGCCGGCACGCCGTCTCCCCACATCCTTATCCCCGCTCCCCCTAAACTCACCCAGACTGCAACCCCCACCCTTCGCACGTACTCTCGTCCGATACTTCCCTCCCCGACGGGCGTCTCCAAAATACCTCCTACCACACAAACCTCCACCTCCTCCTCTCTTCTCCCTCCTCCTCCCTCCTCCTCCTCTTCTTCCTCTCCTGTTGTAGCCAGCATCATCTCGCCCCTCCTCTCTTCCTCTTCTTCTGCAACGCACAGCAGCAGCACCACCACCGTGTCAACCAAGACCACCACCAGCCTGACCAACGGGAACATGAGGCCTGTATCGACGCCGACCTCCACACCAATCACGCCCTTTCACACACCAGCCAGTCCACCTGGCAGACAGGTAACGGATGCACACACACACAAGCTGAATATAACTAGAGGAGACACCCTGATGTCCATGTTTGACTTTGCAGGAAGGAAATTGGGCCAGAAACTTGCCTTTAAACCAGGAGACTGGTGTTCCTTTCCTGTGTGAAACCATGAGTTTACGTTGAATGTTTTTATTTACGTAACTTTAGCAACTTTATTTTAAGGCAAACTATGAATTTTTTCCTAAACCTAACAGAGTACTTTTGTTGCCTAAACCTAACCAAATGTGACGTTTCATAACGTTAAGTAATAGTTTGTTTTGAAAATGTAACCCAACGTTGCACATTTAATGTTGGTTACTTGACCACAGAGCCCTACACCTCCAAAAAAAACAATGCTGAAGGGTGTTAAAAGCGACATCAAGAGACCAAGCGTCCGTATGTGACGAGTTCATTAACTCAATTCAACCATTATTGTCCCACCAGGGGAAATTTGATTGCTGTAGGGTTAAAACAACATACGTGATTTTACGCTCAGTTACTTGCTCATATTTTGTTATTTTTGCTGCACTAAGCGAAGAATTCATTCCTGACTGATATTTTGTGCTCTGAGGAAACATTTCCTCAGAAAGTCGGTTCAACACAAACACCAGATGTTCAGAGCTGCTGCAGTGTAAGCACAGGTGTAATGCACAGTGGTACGTTGAGCTGAGGGACACGAAGTTTTGGTCACATCCCAGAGTTTACAAACTTGGCTGGCTTCCTGTAACTGAAAAATCACACAGATGTAATTGATAACATGCATTCAGCTGCATTCAGTTTAGGTGATCCAGTCCTGTTCATGCCGGCTGGTACACTTAAATTAAGTTAATTACACTTAATTAAAATGTTTATTTGGAAGCAACAACTTTTCTGTCCCTCTCACTTTTAATATTTCCTGTATATTTTGTTCTCTCACTGTCCTGTAGAGCTGCAACGATCGAAAGAAACTTAATCGACAGCTATTTTTCTGATCGATTAATCGTTACAGTCAATTCTTTAAGCAAAAATGTTTAAATGTTAGGAACTGCTGCTATTCTTGGTCATTTATAAGAGTGAATGAAGAGTCTTTGGGTTATGGACTGTTTGGACAAAAGAAGCAAATTGAAATTTTGATGAGACTACACGATTAGTCGATTGATCGTGAAAACAATCGTTAGTTGCAGCCCTAGAATCCAGACGAGAGAGTTAATAGATGATCGGCTGAGTCGCCTGCAGTTCTTCACTGTGAGCTCAAAGCAACAAGCTTAAGGAGCAGCAGCAAGGTGCAGGGAGGGATTTGCATACTGTTTGGCCCTATGTTTTGCCTGTAAGGCTACAAAAGGCTGCTGGACCTGCAGACCTTACTTTGGGCTGAAAAAAAAGATTCTACCAAAGTCATGTTAGATTTATTTAAAGCTACCAGCTAATCAGTCAAAGATACAACACTTAAGTGCAGCACTCTTCATAGTAGAGAGGCAAATACAGCATTATCTATCAGAACGTATCAGAGACGAAAAGGATTTTAAGAAATGTTTTTACACTTGTTGTTTGTTATACTGCCATTATTTTTGTCTCCATTTTTATCTACTGTATCTATAAATCAAAGCAAACGCAGTCCCTAGCTGCAGACTAAGCAGGTTTAAACGCCTGTGTACTGTACACGCTGCATAGTATCAGTGTGTATTATGAACCTGCGACAGAGAGCTGGTCTCAGTGAGCTGCTGAAAAGCTTTTTGTAGTATCCTAAGTGAGGCAGGTTGAGGGGGAGTTTGATCAGAGCAAAGCTAAACCACAGCTCTTCTCTTTAAACTTTAAACTGCACTCAACATCGCAGATGACGTGGAGCATTTATTTTCTCTTCAGCGCTCTGCACAGAAGCAGTGACAGAAGCTCTGTGCCGGATTCTCTCTGCGGCGAGATCGATGGTTATCGGCGGCCATCGGATACCAAAAACAAGTCTAGTACCAAAAACTGGCTTTAAATGTCTCGTCAGATGTTTTATCTTTTTGCTCACTCTCTCGTCATCGTCCCGGATTTAAATCATACATTTAAACTTATTGTTATTTATTTAACATTTTAGAATCTTTTTCAAAGCGAGGAAGATAAAAATCTATACAATTTTGGTGTCTGCACAGAAGCTAGTATTAAAGATTTCAGCCGACACCCAGCCTGAAGGGTAACGGGGCTTACAAACCTTTCCACTGCGCTCCAAATTCAGATTATGTGGACCTTAATCCTGTTGCCCTTTCAGAGTGTGTACTGATCCAGGAGCTTAAACACATGAAAGCATCTGAGAGTTTCCAACATACATTAAAGAGTTCTTATATAAATTATCACTGCTACTGTTTCCTCTCAGTTTCCGCTCACCGTCTACGTGTCACATCCTCAGCCTCAGGTTGCTGTTGTGAAGACAGAAACGTATAGCTGAACTGTGAGCGTACATATATAAACACACAGAGTGTGTAGACAGATGTAAAGACGTTGCTGCATGTGTTTTATCTCTACTTAAAGAGAGAGGGCCCTTATGGAAAATAAGGTCAGGTCTCGGGTTTGATCATTTTACTGTCTGAAGTTATCAAAGTGTTTTTTTAAGATGGAAACGGGTGCTGTACAAGCTGTTTTGTATGTGACTGAAGAGATCCTCCCCTGAAAATATGTTTTGAGCATCAGCAATTCACTTAAAGTCCGTATTTGATGCTACAGACGAAGATGTTGTTTGCAGCGTTTCAGAGCCAAATGTCTACCCTACACAGTATTTGATGCTCAAACAAGTTAAATTGCACCTGTTTCTGACACAGCGAGGTGCAGACCAGTGTGGGCCTCAATGTCATATTATGCTTTTGGCCTCTCCTTTATCGAGTTATATATATTTTGTACATGTAATAACGTGGATCACAAACTGTCTCTCGGACATATCTGCATGGATGAAGGCTCACCACCTTCAACTAAACCTCTCTAAGACTGAACTCTTGGTCATTCCAGCCAAGCAATCTAGTCACCATAACATCAAACTACAAATTGGCTCCTCAACCATCACTCCAACCAGGGTGGTGAGAAACTTGGGTGTCATGATTGATGATCACCTGTCCTTTTTAGACCATGTCACTGCTGTCTCTCGGTCATGCTGCTTTGCTCTATACAACATAAGGAAAATCAGGCCCTACCTCACTCAGTACGCCACCCAGCTTCTGGTACAGGCCATGGTTATCTCTCGCCTCGACTATTGCAACGCCCTCCTAGCAGGTCTTCCAGCTTGTGCTGTGAAACCCTTACAAATGGTTTAGAACGCAGCAGCGCGTCTGGTTTTTGATCAGCCCAAAAGGACTCATGTCCCTCCATTACTTAGTGACCTCCACTGGCTCCCCGTGGCCTCCTGAATCAGATTCAAGTCACTAATGCTGCATACAGAGTGACCACCAGGTCTGCACCATCTACCTAAACTCCATAATACAAACGTACGTTCCTTCTCGGCCGCTACGCTCCTCCAACGAACGGCGCCTGGCTCTGCCAGCCCTTCACACAAAGCGATCCCAGTC